>JACEIK010000543.1:0-80246 GCA_018107945.1 Datura stramonium | reverse complement strand
AAGCACGAAATCTCCCAAATATTTGCCAAATCATTGTCAATTGGAAATGGTCAGTTACAACTTCTTTTTTGGTTCTCTACATCACCTTCTTCTTCTAACTTCTCCATTTTCTTACCAAAACCCCATAGTTTTCTTCCTTATACATTTTCACAAATGGGTTCCTACACCACGACCACGACGTCGTCTTCTAAACTCCTCTTTCGTCAGCTATTCGAGAAGGAGTCCTCTACCTACACTTACCTTCTTGCCGATTCTTTTCATCCTGATAAGCCAGCACTGGTAACTCCCCCACCCCGCTCCCATTTTTCTATTCATTTGATTGCGCTGTGATTAATGTATGAATTTTAATTGTAAATGTTAAATAGATGATCAGTGTGATCTATGTTAGTATGAAATTACATGAGCAGAAACAAGGAAAGAAATAAGAATGGGGGGTTGGCTTGGCTTGGCTTGGCTTGGCTCAGTGGTGAGCTAGCTCATCTCCAACTTATGGGTTGTGGGTTCGAGTCACATTGGGGTAAGTGGACTAAGTTCGGGAATAAGGGTGTTAAATTGGCGGGTTGAGTTGAATTTGGAGAAATTACGTGGGATTTGATCTTGGGCTAAGTGAATAAAAAAAGCGGGTGGACGGGGGTCATGTTTTCTGGGGTTAGTTTTGCTAGGGGATAGAGTATTGATCCATGTGGATAAAATCTTGAAGTTATAAGCAGGTAGAACCTAGAAGTGCTTATGAAGGATGGAGAAGATAATTTTAATTAAAATTGTAGTATTAAAGCTTAACCAGTTGATTACTTCAGGTTTAGCCAACTGTTTTTATTTTGCTTTTTTTTTTTTGGGATCGCCTTGAATATAGATGAATCCCAAAAATACTCGGTTGAAAAGATAAAGAAGAAGATTGAATAGGTAATATGGAGCTTATTCATTGGCAGTTCAAATGTTTTTCTCCATGGCGATAAGGGGCTAAAAGATCTACTATTTAAATTCCTGTTCCAAAAATAGATTATTATGTATCCAACTACATAAAGGCGGACACAGATTGACAGGGTGAATGTCAAGTAAACTGTTGCCCTAAGCACATCATGGAGCTCTAGCATCCATTTTCTTTTAATGTTCAACAATTTGATTTTAATTTTGAATTAAAGGAATGGGGACTCATTGGTTTCCTCAGTTCAATTTATGGCAACATATCTGTCATTTCTGCATGGTGCCTTGTGTAAAGTTCAGTCATAGAATTTACTGATGTAAGTAATCCAACTGCAGTTGATTGACCCCGTTGACAAAACAGTGGATCGTGATCTTGCACTTGTTAAAGAATTGGGCTTGAAGCTTATATATGCTATAAACACGCATGTACATGCTGATCATGTCACTGGCTCTGGCTTGATTAAGGTTGGACTTATTTTATTTGAACATAATTTGATTACCTCAAAACTGTTCCTCTTCTGTTTTCTGGTGCTTCATTATTGTTTTCAGTGCTGCAGACTAAGGTGCCTGGTGTGAAATCAATCATTTCCAAAGCAAGCAATGCAAAAGCTGATATGTTTGTTGAACCTGGTGATAAAATCCACTTTGGAGATATTTTTCTGGAGGTACGCAGACATATATATTATGGTACATATAAAAGATTTTAAGTTCAAGTTTTTCTCAAATTGTTGATGGGGTAAAAAATGAATATAGTCAACGTTAAATTAGTACTTATTGGTACAGAACACTGAGGGAAAAGTGTTATGATCTCATTAATCAACAACTTTTTATTCTCAAGTAAGTATTATGATTGGAATGGTCAAATGTTAATATGGTAGATTCAATTATACCATCATAATCTTCCGGCAGTAGTACACGACTCAATAAATTGATGGAATACAAGAAGAACAGCTACTGACCCTCAACAAATAGTTGGCCATTATAATTTTCATCAGTTACATGGGAACACCCTACCAAGTTATTCACAAACATTTGGTTGTAATGCTGAAATTTACCTTCCATCTTCGAGCAACAATCTGATACAGTATATCACAGGTTCGTGCAACTCCTGGTCATACATTAGGCTGTGTTACCTATATTACAGGAGATGGAGTCAATCAGCCTCAGCCAAGGATGGCATTTACTGGTGATGCCCTATTGATAAGGGGATGCGGAAGGACAGACTTTCAGGTACATCCTCCTGATATAGTACTTGATTTTAGCTGAATTATCCTGGACATATTGACCAAAAGAAATTGAAATGCTCTGTAAACTAATATTTTGATCAATTTCTAGCTCACAAAAGCTAAATGATGCTCAATGTTTGACAATGTTCTTGAGGGATGGGGTTAGTGCTCTGTTGGGACAGAAAGTCCTTTGAACGAAGAAGCTTCCCATGTATCCTCAATGGAAAAATAGCTAAATAGTTAGAAGGAACGAAAGGGTGGATTAGATGAAGAAAACTATCGTAAAATGTCATTGTTGATAACATTAAGTTTGGATTTATAATATCCATCGCTCAGAATTCGAGAAAGAGATATCATCCAATTTGCATGATTAAATCAAGAACGTATAATTATGGTAGCCAATATATAATATCCTAGTCTTGGATGTTGTCCAATTACATGATTAAACTGATAGCACGTAATTATCTTACCCAATTCTTGATATGTAATTGGCTGAGTTTGCGATAGTCCACTTATCTTTTAACTATAACAACCAAAACTGTTTAATTATTTTCACTCGACCAGACGGTACAGAATCTTATTCATGGGTTTATTCCAAAATATGGAAGTCTTTACTTGTTAGTAGTTGGAGGCGGACTTCAGGAAATGAAATGAAATTTTCTGCCTACTAATATCAAATATTTTACTCATTTTTCTAACTTACCTGCAGGGTGGAAGTTCAGACAAATTATATGATTCCGTTCATTCTCAGGCAAGGATATAATATCTGTTCCTTCTATGAATATATAATAACCCAGAAACTAAAAAACAAAAAATAACAATATGATGCTGAATATTCCGTTCTTTTCTTATCCTTACTGTTCTGATTCATCATCACTTTGTGTGAGCAGATTTTCACATTGCCCAAAGACACACTAGTATATCCTGCTCATGACTACAAGGGGTTCACCGTAAGGATACACCTATTATTTTTTTTCTGTTTATGAAGTTGCAGTTCTCAACTTGTTTACGCTAGCGCATTTCATTTTCAGGTAAGCACAGTGGGGGAAGAGATGCTTTACAATCCACGCCTGTCAAAAGATAAGGTACTTCTCTGCTAGTAGTTTTTACTCTAGTTTTAATTTCATGCTAAGCTCAGCCCTTTGTGGCTGAAGTGTGAGGGAACATGCTCAATCCACATTCCTCTGTGGTCGAAAAAATTAGACAAGAAAAGATCTCTGTCTTTAGCTATCGAAGTAGACAAAAATGCGAGTTTAGATAATCTTATTCTGTTTTCACTTGTTGTTCAATTAGTCTTATCCTGCAGCTATGAAAAGTCATCTAGCTGCTTTCGGTTTGCATCATAGAGCTGACTATAGTTACATAAAGTTCTAACCATATGCATCTGTTGTTAATTTCTCTTTTTTCTAAGAAACCTCGTTCAATTCTTGTTTCTCATGTTTGCTAAAAACAACAATTTTGCAGGAAACTTTCAAGAATATCATGCAAAGTGAGTAAGCCATTCAGTTTTTTTCCTTTTTCCTGTTCAATAGCTTCTTTTTTTTAAAAAAAATCTTTAGTTGCTGATGAAAGCACTTCTTTCCTACAGATTTGAATTTGTCATATCCAAAAATGATCGACATAGCAGTTCCATCTAACATGGTTTGTGGATTGCAAGAGACAAAATCTGATCTCTGATTTGATCCTTTCATGGTGCCAGAAGCTGTAAATTGAGACAAGGGTATATACATTTGGAAGTGAAAAGTGACTATGTATGTTTGGGTTTATTCAATGAGTTTGTAAGAGCTTTCCAGTGATGATATGAATCTTGAGTGTTTATATCATACTTCATAACATGACTAGTGATTCTTTCTATTTAGTTCTTCTTAGTTGGTTAGCTCCAATGTTATAGTTGTCACGACCCGTTTTAAATTGGTTAAAAATATTTCATAACTCGGCTTGCTTGTGAAAGACATAGAATCGCCACCTAATTTTTACGAAACTAGGAAACCATTTAAAAAGGTATTTAAGAGCATTTGTTTGCAAAATCAGAGAAAAATCTCTTGAGGAAGGTGTGAGGCACCTCGAGAAATCCGCAAATGCAGTTGAGCGACGAATTTAAAACATTTGTGGATACAACTACTTATTTTTTTAAAATTGTAAATCAAATATATTTATTTATTTATTTATTGCCAAATGAAATAGAAAAAATAAACTCCAAAAATAGTTTAACAAATTTTTTAACTCTGCAAAAAATGAATATTTCACTTTGTTTGAAAATTAAGAAATTTGAATACTTAATTGACAGACACAAGGTCAAAATTGAATGCCAACATAGTTATTTCATTTGGATATATTTCATTTGGATGAAAAGATTGTTTTAATAGATGGACAATGACAAAACGTTGTCGCCATTCTGTCAAAAAGTTTCCTATATCATACACATCTTTAGCCGCTTCTTTTTTGTTTTATTCTCCTCCTCAAGAGTTCTCCCTCCCCCCCCCTTCCTCCCCCGCGACTCAAATCAATAACCTAAAATCAACGCGGGAGTGACGCTACTCATCCGAAGAACTCCATCATATATTATCAAACATAGAGTTATTTGTTCAAGAGTTGGGAAATATGGTTTACTAGTCACTAGAGACTTGAAATGCTATTTAAATAACAATCTTTTAATTGATAACAAATTTGTATGAAATTTTAAATATTGAAGATGGTAAAGAAAAACGTTGGTAAGAACATTAAATGAAGAATTGAGATAGTGGTAAAGGAAAGTGACTTTCATCCAAAAAGTAAGGATTGTTGTTTTCTTGATGGAAAATATTTATAAAAAAAAAATTAGTCGTGCCAAGCATAAATATATTTAGAGTTAGTTTTATATGATTACTCAACTTTTAATTTATATTAATAAAGCTCACTAATTTATTTTTTATATTAAAACAATACTCATCCTTAGCAAATATCACAATAGTCACAAATTTATATTTTTTATAATGATAAATCACTTAATTTTATACAAAAGTTATTAAATTACTTTTTGTTGCCTAAAATATCAGACAATGTCGTTAGAATGAAATAGTGAGTCGTTTATCTGGTTTATATTTATAAAAAATTGAGGATTTTTTTTATTATAAAAAATTATTTAATATCTAAAATTAAGTGACTGTTTTTCCATTGTAAGAAATAATTTATAATTTTTTAATGCAATACTAAATAATAGTGTTGCCATCTGCAGCATGAAGGTCACTTTTCACATTGTCAACACTTATCCGTAAGCCCCAGACATACTGCTAAGTGTGAAAATAAATAATTTTAGATAATTAATTTTAAATTGAAATAATTCGAAAAGTGTTATTTTATCTTTAATAAAGAAATAAAGTTAAATAAATAGTTTCGGCATAATATTTGTATGACTTATTTCTCGTATGGTTGGAATAGGAATTTCCTCGATAAGATATTCCCTTCATAAATAAGTTATTTTTATTCCACCCTCAATTTGAGATAACTATTCTCGAGGATTGCTATCCCGGTATTTTATTCTAACCAAACATGTGGAAGATAAATCATCCAAAACACTCACGAGACTATTTATTCTTTATTACTCATTGAAGTAAGGATAACAAGCCCATGTTATTCCAACCTGAGTTTAGTTATCTCGAGATTATTATTTTCCTACCAGACGACCCTTATTTTAGAAATTGTAAATCAAAATATTTTTTTTAAAATATTGTTATAATATTTGATTAAGATAAAAAAAAATATTTTAGATATATATTTTTAAATTAAAATTATAAGTTATAAGTCGATCAACATATCCACGTGGAAGCTCATAATTAGTCAATCATAAGGACAGAGCCAACGAATACCAGGTCACCACGTAACCAAACATAAATGTTTCATCCAAAATTCCCAAGTCAATTCCTGTTCCTCCTTACTTAATTCTCTGTATAATTTCCAATTTCTTTGAAAACTCCGACAATTAATTTTCCGAATTCAATTATTGTGATTCAATGAGTGAAGACGGCAAGGAGAGTCATCATCATCACCACCACCACCACTTCCTCCCCCATCACCATGACCACCACCACCACCACGGAGAAGACCAACCACCGCCGCCGCCTCCCTCTGAATATGGAACTTTTCAACCGGTGATGGGCTTCCCTCAGCCAGTTCCTCCGCCTGGAGCCACCAGTGCACCTCCGCCTGAGTACTATGCTCAAGGTTATCAGGCTGTTCCAGGTTCTTCTTCCACTCTCTGCTCCTAGGTACTTGTTCAATTTTCCCGATCATGATAATTAATTACCGCAATCACAAGCTCGAAAAATTACTTGTAATACTAAACTTTCACAATTTTGGCGAGTCTTTGATCAGTGGCAGAGCCACCGTTGTAGGTAGGGGTTTAGGGGAACGCAATAGCTTTAGTTCAAACTCTGTATTTGTGTATCATAATTTATTCAGAACCCGTTAAGCAAAAAGGATTGTGATCCGAAACCCATAAATAAAAAATCCTGCCTCTGTCCTTAATATTATTTTCATGGTTTAGGGAGGATTTAATTTTGATATGGACAACACTAGTGAACTAAGTTGAAATGAAGCCATAAGAAACTTGTGGTAGGTTGACACTGTAAAAATAGTCAAATGATGAATTTAAATAGAAGCATAATTATAAAGAATTCCTATCCTACAGGCAGATTCCGATTTAAATTTGATGGGTTCAATCTTTAAGTTCTCAGGTTGAACTCATTACCCTTTTGAAATTATAGGTTCAAAAATTTAACATTTGTTGATTTGAGTGATTTCTTGACATATATATTCATGCTCCATGTAGAAAATGTTGGGTTCAATTGATTTTATACTAGATACGCCTATGACTATCCTGACCACAGTTGGTTTGGATTGAATCTTAGTTGATTTATTTATTAGCTACAGTTCATCCCGGTGTTACAAATGATGAACTTGATATTTCCTATTAAGAGGGATTAGTCGTGCAGGATTATACTTTGTTATATTTTTAAGGCACTATGATGAGACTATGGACGAGTTCTATCATTTGGAGCGTCAGTATTTTTTGTTTGTTAGAAGTGTGGACTGTTGTCACTTAAAATTTTCTGCCATTTTTCCTGATTTTTCAGGTTATATTGCTCCTGATCCCGAGGGAAGACCAGAGAGAGAGCACCGTCTTCCTTGCTGTGGCATTGGTCTCGGATGGTTCTTGTAATTTCCCTTTTTGTCTTCCCCTTAATTAATCAGAACTCAATTGAATTATTGGATGCTCATGTTGCTTTATGCATTAACATATGCTTCTTGCATACTAGTTATCTTCCATACCAGTTTCGATCTGGCCATATGACTAATACTACTTTATAGACTTGCTCAAATGCATATCGGAGGCTAAGTGATGGTCCGTCTTTGTTATCCCTCTGCTTTATATTCTATTCTCTCGATTTGCCTGTCCTTTCTTCAGAAGGAAGACGCACCATTTGCTGTTTCTTGTCTTGGTCTGTTCAGGGTAAATGTTCCTTGCAAATCTAGCTATCAGATTCAATCTCCAAGTGCATACCATCAAAGTCCAAGGAAATCGATGAAAAGTAAACAAACACTCTTGAATGTTCCTTGAAAGGGTGCTGGAAATTATGTCCTTGATCTTCAAAAGTAAACAAACACTCTTGAATGTTCCTTGAAAGGGTGCTGGAAATTATGTCCCTGATCTTCATATTTCCTCCAAGAGAGCATGTTTTGGGAGAAATTAGTAGCTTACAGAGAATCATTGAAAGAAAAAGTGGATTGATTGAAACATAGGATTTAGTGGCTTGAAGCTTCAAATATGCTGGAGATATTCTTTTCCCTCCAGGGTTTCTCCTTTCTTATTGCGCTGACCCTGACTTGTTTCATTCTGAGGCATAGTTGTTTTTCCTGCTGTTGTTGGGAAGGCCCAAAACCAAATGATGCAGCATTCTTGTGCTTCATCATCTATGAAGGAGCTTTTTGACAAACTTTATCTCTACGAAGGATGATACAAGCACTTTCTGTTGAAAATTTTAGTTGAATTTGAATTTCTTGATAGTTGCTATACTAGATTTGTTGATGTTTAATGAACATTGGTAAGATTGATCGTTAGAAAGTTTGTCTTGCCTGGTATCAGTTGATTAAGATACTATAATCCTGCAATTTGACCTTATGTATTTCGAGATGCCTCACATTCTATGATACTTAGCTGTCTGTTTCAATTTGGTTTCATTTTTTTGAAGGTTCATTATCGGTTTCCTTCTTGCTGGCATCCCATGGTATCTAGGTGCATTTGTCCTGCTTTGTGCTCAAATTGATCCTCGAGAGAAACCAGGATACATCGCATCCACCATTGCTGTAAGTTGATGATGTATTTTTTGTTTTGCGACTTTCTTATGCTGTCAATTTATCTCATGTAATAATACTATTATGTGTTGCATCGCAGGCTGTTCTTGCTGCTTTTGTCCTCGTATTTGGTCTGTCGAAGACTTGACTGTAGAGTGGTTGATCAATCTGTGTGTATTCATATCTGAACGCTATCTGGTTTTGATTAGTTTGCATTTTTCCCAGTAACAATTGATTCCTTTTTGTATTTTAAGATCTGCTTGTGAATAGTGATTTGTGCTTTTAAGAGTATATGCATTTGTAATTAAGTGGAATTTATAATATGTTGCACCAGGACTCTCCAGTAACTGTAGAGTAACTTGTATTACCAATGAGTTAGAACTTTCCTGTGTTCTTTGGTGGGCAGCGTATATACTGGTGGAAGATAACAGATATCCAATAGAATAGTCAATGTGACTTGCAAGTTGATCCATGTTGCGATGATTCAGTATAAATTGGGTCAACTTGGATAGGGGTATTAATGTAAAGGTAAAAAATGAGTGTAAATCAAATCAATCTAACCAAAATGTTGGATCAATTTAGGTTATATTGCTAGCTCAAAATCATTCCATACAAGAGGTTTGCTAAGAAAAGAAAATGATAAAAATGATTTTGAACGTAAACATATTTTAACTTGTTCAATAAATCATGTTTCAGTGACTCGTTTCTGTAATTAAAGTTTAAAAAAACAAACAGAAAATTAGTTCTGAGGTGGGGGAGGGTCTTGTTATATTATTTTCTTAAAAAAAAAGAGAAAAAAAAAACTTTCATATTTGCCTCGTCCAAATTGTTTCAAAAGAATTTCATATTTTTGAAAAATGATTATTTGTAATTTTTTAATGTAGGATAATAATTGAGAAAATGACATCTCTTTGTCTGAAAAAACTAGTCTTTTTAAACCTCTTATGTGTAAAACTGAATATCTTTTTATACGTAAAAATGAATACATCTTATGCATAAAAATGAATATCTCTTATGTATACAAATAAAGATTTCGTGTAAATAATCATAAAACTTTTTTTTTAAAATAATTATAAAAGGCTAGAAAATTATTTTTCCCACGGTGATTACTCCATTTTAGGCCTCAATTATCTGATTGTTTGCTCTAGAAAAAAAAAAAGATAAAAATCAGGATAGGAGGATATGACATGGAGATATAGTTCAAATCTTCTCAAGTGTTGTGATTGGTTAATCACAAAAACTCAAAATATCTCCAACCACAATTTCCATATGGTGCAATCATAGCCACCCACGTAGGATTCTCACTTTCTCTATACAAATAAGAACCAGTTTCCTCTTTATAATCATCCAGAATTTGCCCAGCATAAATATATATCAACACAAGAAACTCCATCAGGTTAGAAGAATATGGCATCAATGGCAGCAACAGCCAGCTCCACCACAGTTGTTAGAGCAACACCATTCTTGGGCCAAACCAAGAGTGCTAACCCTCTTAGAGATGTTGTTCCCATGGGCTCTTCCAGATTCACCATGGTATATACCCCCTCCTTTCCTTCCAAATTTTAGTTTGTTTTTTTTTCGTCCGAGTTTAACTTGTATGCACTTACAGCGTAACACAGTATATTTATATATATGCAATCACCCTGTGTTCATGTTAAATATTCACTTAATATGTATCAATAATTTATCTGGAACTCAGTAAACTGTATTTTCTAAAATCCAGAACCTATAAACTCATATTCTGGTTTTGCTTTTGTTGGTGTGTGTAGTAAAATTGTAGAGATCTTTTACTAGTTTGTAAAGAGAGAATATGTTGATATTGAAACGGAATAAGTTTTAACTTATTGAGGTAATTGAATTGATGATAGCAGAATACAAAATAAGGAGAAAGAAAACATGTTTCTTTGTGGGGATCTATATCCAGAAAGGAGAAGCTCAGAAACACCTAGATTTTGATAACTTTATTAGCATACTCAAAGTTATTAATATTACAGAGCAAACTAGCTAGCAACAACAAAATAAAAACAAGATCCAACACTTCTCCTCCTGGATTTTATGTGAATAATCTGAAGGAATGTTTGATGACTTGTTTCTCTTTCTGTTCATCTTGTCAGAGTAATGATTTGTGGTATGGACCAGACCGTGTCAAGTACTTGGGACCCTTTTCTGCTCAAACCCCTTCATACTTGACCGGAGAATTCCCCGGTGATTATGGATGGGACACTGCTGGTTTATCTGCCGATCCTGAGGCCTTCGCCAAGAACAGAGCTCTTGAGGTACTGTGCTAGTTTTATTTCCTTTTCAATGTCATAGCTAGTGGCAAATTGGATTCACAGATTAGATAGATATGTGTGGAAAACAACATGGTTAGATACATATTTCAGAACCTGCTCGTCAAGTGGGCGGATACACCTCCAGGTGAAGTGGCGGATTTGACGCCCCTTCACCAGGAAATTTTCTAAATATACATATAAATAATATGAAGAAAAAAAAAAGACAAATTACAATGTTGTGATAATGATTTGTTCATCTCTTTATATGTCGACACTTGCAAAAAAAGAAAATGCTGCTTAAACCAGTAGCAAAATCCATAGCATCTAAATTCTAAATTCATCACTAATCCTAGTCCCTCTTTTAAAAAAGAAAAAACTTTTTGTTATTTGCTGATTAACACTGAGCTATATAGGTTATCCATGGGAGATGGGCAATGCTTGGTGCACTAGGTTGCATTACTCCAGAAGTTCTTCAAAAATGGGTGAAAGTGGACTTCAAAGAACCAGTATGGTTCAAAGCAGGAGCACAAATCTTCAGCGAAGGCGGACTCGACTACTTAGGCAACCCTAACCTTGTCCATGCTCAAAGTATTCTAGCTGTGCTAGGTTTTCAAGTGGTGCTTATGGGACTTGTTGAAGGTTTTAGAATTAATGGACTTCCTGGAGTTGGAGACGGCAACAATTTATACCCTGGTGGCCAATACTTTGACCCACTCGGCCTAGCTGATGACCCTACCACATTTGCCGAGCTCAAGGTGAAGGAGATCAAGAACGGAAGACTAGCAATGTTCTCCATGTTCGGATTCTTTGTTCAAGCTATTGTCACCGGCAAAGGCCCTCTTGAGAACTTATTGGACCACCTTGACAACCCTGTTGCGAACAATGCTTGGGTTTATGCCACTAAGTTTGTTCCTGGATCTTAAGATGATTTATGTTTCAGTACTTCCAGAGTACTTTTGTGTAACTGTACCTTCAGAAATGCAAATATGTTGTTAGATGAAATTATTGAGTTTTATTGTTATTCTTTAAGAGTAATTTTTTACACCATCAACTTGTTTAAATGACTTTCGAGATTCTCAATTGCTCTTTTTAACAGAGAGGAAGGTAGCAAGAACAAGCCAAGCCACTAGTAGCCGAGTAACTTCTTCCACTACTAAGAGTGCAGTTTGATTCATACAAACAGAAGTGCTTTGTGTGTCAAATATTACTGAGAGATATTTGAAGAGAAATCTATTAGAACAGGAAAATAAAATGTATATCAAGAGTAGAATCAATTTGTCTCCTTAATTTCATTTCCTTGTCACCCAAGCAAATCTACTGTCATTTCAATCTTTCATCTTTACATGAATTAAACCCTAACTGAAACCATAAATCCAACAGAGAAAAATCAGTAACAAACACTAACAGATTTCAAGAGCTAGTGAATTTGGTAACAGCCTTAGTACCCTCAGAGACGGCGTGCTTGGCCAATTCACCGGGGAGGACCAACCGGACGGCGGTTTGAATCTCCCGGGAAGTGATGGTGGGCTTCTTGTTGTACCTAGCAAGCCTAGAGGATTCCTGAGCAAGCTTCTCGAAGATGTCGTTAGTGAAGCTGTTCATGATACCCATGGCCTTGCTTGAGTCCCTATGTCTGGATAGTTCCTGCTTCAGCACCTTGAAGATGTAGATCTTGTAGGTGTAATCAGCTTCTTCGCCCTCTTCTTCTTCTTGTCTCCGGCGTCTGACAGCTTCTTGCCGCCTTTGATTTCTCGGCGGCGGCGGCAGGGCCTTCTCAGCTGCTGGCTTCTTCTCTGCAGGTTTCTTGTCTGCCTTTGGTGCCATCCTTACAGAGGGAAAGAAGATTTCCAGAAAATCAAAGAGGAAATGGGAGGCTTTGAGTTTGAATTGTGTGAAGTGAAAGGGATGAACAGAATAGTTATATACGGACTTGGGGCTAGCTGTTCATTGGTTATTTGTGGATGACGCGGATCGTCATTTGAACCGTTCGATGTTATAGTCAATCAACGGTGTAGACGGAAAAGATTAATTAGTTATCCTCTTTCTCTCTATCTATCTATCTATCTCTCTCTATATATATATATATTAAAACTATGCAAAAAATAATGTGATACCTCTTTTTAATTAAAATTTTAATTATCTCTTAGTTTAAATATTTTTCTTTTTTTTTTTTTTTCTACATAATTTACCATCTAATTGAATTTAAAAGCCCTTATAGATTAAATATTCATTTACAGAGTTAACATGCGTAAATTTGCAATAAATCTTAATTAAACCTTTGTTTAGTTCACATATTATCCTTATTTATATTTTTCTGAATACTTAAATACTAATAGTTATAATGCTCAATTAATTTCTTTGCATATTGATGTCCTATTTTTGTCTATATATATCTTATTCTTTCTTTTTGGTATGTTGTTTGTGCATAGCATATTTATTTGTACATTATAAAATATAAGTGTATAAGTTTTAATTTTTAAGCATTTATTCAGTAATTAATTTTTAGTATCATGTATTGATTTTAAGAACGTAATATGTGAAATTTAATTTATTTTTGGATTTAATTCGTAGTGCATCAATTTTTATGATGCATTTTTTTGAGTATTAAAGAAGAAGATCAGCTTGATCTATATATACTAAAACAAGGTATAGCCAAAGTGATGTAACACCTGGCTATTGACTAATTTGTATTTTTATTTTTCTTCTTTTTTTGACATTTTCCCTATATTTCACTATACAATAATAACACAATAATTTACTTTTATTTTTAGTTTAAAAGTCATCTCCAAATCTCATACCTTTTCATTTTCATAACCTCTATTCTAATAAGTGTCTTTGACTCACCTATTCTCATCTTTATAACTCCTAATCTTAATCTTGTCTTTTCAAGTCCATAATCCCAAATAATATGTTGCCTAATTTGACACCTTACATGAATTGAGGATTCAAGGTTAATATACGAGTATAAGCATGATTCTTGAAGAATATATATACTAAGCTCAAAGATTATTGAAAAAGCAGTTATGCAAATATATATATATATATATATATATATCATCAACACCTATAATTCAAAAAAGATTACAAGAACACTTTCAATCTTCAAAATTTCTTGTGGAATTCAAGGTATGCTTAGGTGTTTTTTCTCTTTCATTGCCTCGGACATTCTTTTACTGTAGCTTTTAATTTCACATAAATTTTTAATATTAATTCAATTTATTATTCTATGCTTTGTTTTTCTCAAGAATTTTATATTTTAGGCATTGTATTATTATCTTACTAGTCTAAATATACGCGTTTCTCGCGTGTCCATCATATTAATAAGAATAAATTTATAAAAAATAGCATAAATAGTATTTAAAAAATATTTTACGTAATAATATAAGAATTTAAAAATAAAATTATAAATTTCAAATTGATAAATGATTATATTTAGATTTAAATTACATCTAGTTGTTTTTCTTCGGTTTGTTCTAATATTTATTTTAATGATCTAAAACATCATAGAAATAGCGTTTGATTGAAAGGTAAAATAAAATATTCACTTTTAAATGAACACTTAAATACATATACTATATGTATATATAAATATTAACATTTTCTATATATTTTAAATAATAAGAAATTTAAGACACATGAAGATTTGGTGTTTAAAATCTAAATATTGAAAAATAATTAAATAAGCACTATTTTGTCGAAGTGTGAGCCAAGGCTAGAGGCGGGGCAGGACGTCACGTCCATCTCGATCTGCGGCCTGATTCACGGTCGACGATCGATCGAAGCTGGCACGTCTTCGTGTACGTAGCGGGATGGGGGATCTGAAGTGTGACGGAATGGGGCGGGTTTAATTGCAGTCGGCGACGTTCATCTGAGCACCCAGGCCAGGTCCCATCCCGATTTAGTAGGAAAATTTCAATTTTTTATAATTATATCGTTGGGATGGGACTGATAGCTAGCGGCAATAGGAGTAAGAATAATTTTTTGTCATGTTAAATTAAATTAAATTGAAATTGAATTGATAATTGAGGTTTTTTTATTTATTTTATTTTTTCATTTGATGTATTATTTAATGCTTGGTGCGTTGTTTAAACTTTAATGCCAAGGTTTGTGATTGATTTAAGTTACTTAATTATCTTGCAGTACACTCTTTAGGAAATGGAGGTCAAAAAAGAAGTTTCTAAGAGAAGACAAATGACCTGTGATGAAGTTTGAAAAATATTAATAAATCATAATTTGCAAGTTCCAAACATGTTTTTAATCAACGACATTTTTTTTTTGCCCAATTAATTCTCAAATCGCCTCAACTTTAATATAGTACGGCATGAAGGTGGCGAAAGTGATAGTGACACGAGACAAAGTAGTAAACGTGTAATGTCGTTGGATTCTCTCTTTAAAAAAATTATATATGCTCGTGGATTGTTATATGTATGTCATAATATGATTTATTACGAATAAAATAATAATACACAGACACTTTAAGTTTTTACTGTATCACATAAAAATTAAGAAGGATAAGAAAGTATATATCTTTTATTTTTATGCATTCATACTTAAATAACTAATAATTTAAGAGAAAGGGTAAAAAATACCCCTATACTTTCATCTATTAGCTAACGTACACTCTAGTTATAGTATATGGTCAAATATATTTCTGTAATTAACAAAGCAAACAAAAACACCCTCAATTGGATGGAATGCTCCAAATTGATTAAAAATATTCAATTTCAATTAAATTATTCATTTCCCTCTAAACCCAAACCCAATCCACAGCTAAATAAGCTCAGAATTAAATTAAATCCCAAATTGTATTTGGGCCTACCATAATATATTTAGAACAAATTGTTAATAAATGAAAGTAAAAAGATATTTTGACCATTTTTCCTTAATTTAAATAATGAAAGTAAACTACGTGAAAAAAATAAACAAAGAGATTATATTTTATCTTTCTTTCTTATTTGGAAAACTCAATGTGATATACAAAAAATAATTTAAAATTAATTAAGCGTATATAATTTATTTTTACTTTTATAATATTTTATAACCGTGCCAAGCACGACAAAGTTCACTAATTACTCATAAATATTATGTATTAATTTATATGATTGAAACGACCTGTTGAACTTATTCAACTATTTGAATTGACTTTTAAACACTAGTTGCCTAAGCGACTTATGAACATTTGAACACCTTATCCACATTTTCTCCAGCACAATTCTAATAAAGTGTATTCTCAAATTATAAACCTTGCTTAGACCCTCAATTATTTAATATTATTATCTACATAATTATTTTAACCTTTTATAATATATATATATATAAATGTAGCCTCAATTTATCAAATCTATTTTTCTAGCAATTCTTCTTTACATAACTGAAATCATAAATCACTACATTTCAAGAGCTAGTGAATTTGGTAACCGCCTTAGTACCCTCAGAGACGTATGGGCCAATTCACCGGGGAGGATAACCCGGACGGTTTGAATCTCGGAAATGATGGTGGGCTTCTTGTTACATACCTAGCAAGCCTAGGATTCATGAGCAAGCTTCTCGAAGATGTCATTGATGAAGCTGTTCATGATACCCATAGCTTTAGCAGAGATCCCTATGTCTGGATGAACCTGCTTCAGCACCTTGAAGATGTAAGATCTTGTAGGTCTCAATGAGCTTCTTCGCCCTCTTCTTCTTCTTGTCTCCGGCGTCCTTGGGCGGCTTCTTGCCGGCCTTTGATTTCTCAGCGGCGGAGGAGCCTTCTCAGCCGCTGGTTTCTTGTCTGCCTTGATTGCCATGGGAAAGAAGAGATTTGAGTATCAAATTGGAGGGTTTTGGAGTTTTGAATTGTGTGAAGTGAAAGGATGAAGGGAATACTTATATAGGAGTTTGGGACTGACTGTTCATTGGTTACTTTTGGCTGACGCGGATCTTCAGTTTCAACCGTTGGATGATATAGTCAATCAACGGTGTACAAGGAAGGAGGACGAATTATATTCAATTAATCTTTTTCGGTAAAAAGTTAATCATGCCGAATTGTATTTATCCGATCAATTAAAAAAGACATATGTTTTTAATTTATATTTAATTATTATGTAATATAAAATTTATAATAAATATTAATTTATATTATATGATTAATTTAATCACTGTTAGTGTATATATCCCGTGAGTAAACTTATTTTTATTTATTTAGTATTGATTGATATATTTTTAGAAAGTGATAAATATAATGATAGTTTTACTGCATCATTATTTGAATATAATAAGTTAAGTGTTAACTACATAAAAAAAACTCATGTATTATAACTCAGTATAGATGAACCCCATATATTTATAATAAAAATTTACATTTTATATCGAAATCCTACACTAATGAAACTTATCTAGCCCAGGTCTCATTTGTTTTTATTAAAATTAAGACGTCTGAATGATTAAGATATTGTTTATAGATTTGAACACTGGAATAATTAAGGCTGTTTGTTTTAACATACGAATATGCATACTTTATTTAATTATATATATATAATTTTTTTATCTTTTTTGATTTTTTTAATATTTTTAAAAAATACTAATTTAATAAAATAAATTTATTATCTGATAAAAAAATAAAATATTTATATTTGTTAGTTATAATAGAGATGGTTTGTAGTGGCGATCGTGACAATGATTAGTGTTAGTGGCTAGTAATTAGGGTTAAGTATTGGTGGTGGTGATAGTTATGATGATGGGGGTGGTAGGTGTTGTAGTGGCCCGTGATGGTGGCACGATTGATGAGTAATTGTTGTGATGGTAAAGTTGATTGATGTAAGTAGTTGATGGTGGTATTTGAAGAATGTATGGTGGTTGACGATATGTTGGTAATAGTTGGTGGTGGTGCTATTTGTGATGGTGAAGATGGTTGATAGTAGGGATTAGTCGCAGGTGGTGGTAGTGATTGCATAGTGCGTAGTAGCAGTAAAGGTGGCGACGACGGTGACAGCGGTAGTGGTAGTGGTGGCGGCGGTGACAACGGTAGTAGTAGTGGCGTAGGTTGTAGTGCATATAATTACAATGATGGAAGTAGTATATCTAGTAGCGACTAACAATAGTAGTTAATGCTTGTGGGGATTGTCAATGGTTGTTGTGATGTCGAGGGTGGTTGGCGCGATAGGTGCTAGTTGACAATGGCGGTAGAATTGGTTATTGTTATTGGTGGTGGCGGCGGCTTGTGGTTGGTGATAGTAATAGTGGTGGTAGTTGTGATGATAGGGGATTAATTATGGTGGTTGGTGGTTGTGGACACGATGATAGTAACATTCCTCTTAATGATATTAAGACGCTTGTTAGAATCTTAATGGATAAGACCTATTCAGACCAAATAAGTGCTTAATGAAAATAAATACAATTAATGGCCTAAGGTTTTAACCATTGATTAGACTTCCATTAAGTGCAATAAATGGAACTAAGTATATTTAAGATAATTTTGAAATGAAAAAATAAATAAGAACTAAATAAAAGAGAAATTCTATTAAAATAAACATTATAATTAAATAAAATTACAAAAACGTACATATTTAAAGTTCAAGAAAGTTATTATTAATAGTTGATAGCTTTTATAAATAATTTGTGTTCATTTTTTGGTTACTATACATTGTTCCTTGCACCTTGATTAGCGTATTGATGTAGTGCGGTTTATGTTTGTTACCATTTGTTATTTTTGTTGTTTATTTATTCTTGTACTTTACATTATTTTTTTTTTGAACTACTTTTGATTGTTTTTTTCTTTGGCGAGGATTTATCGGAAATAACCTCTTTACCTCTGGGGTAGAGGTAAATTTGCGTACACTTACTCTCCTCATTACCTCACTTTTGGGACTACATTGATTACGTTGTTGTTGTGTTCATTTTCTATTTGTGACTTTTCGAGCGATAAATATTTCAAAAAATATTTATGATTTTTAATTAAAATTTTAATTTATGAGAAAATAGTGTACCGAGTATGAAAGGTTAGTAAAACCTCTTAAATACATAAAATAAATTGGGTTTTTATAATTTTAATTTATATTTTTAATATATTAAATTACAAATATACATCACAAAGGGTGTGATTGTAGAAATTTCATAGTACAAAGGGTATAAGCGTTTGATTTTAAAATATATGGGTTCTTTCTGAAACTAAGTTATATTATATGAGTGTTTATTGAAGCTAATCCATAAATTAATTATTTTGATAAATGAGCACGGTTAAATAATAATGGTAAATTAGAAATTAAGTAATAAATTATCTCTTGATTTTTAAAAAGTACAAACAAGTAAAAATAAACGGAGGGGAAGTATATATACATTGGTCAATAATGAAAAAAAGAGTAGCTAAAATAATCGGATTTGCGGTAACATATTTATATTTTATAGGGTTTCTATAATCCCACATGAATATTTTTAAAAAGCATTCTTTGATATTTATTGGATAGATTGAATAATAAATCAAAACTTTATTATTTATTTAGCAATACACGTTGAAAAAAAGACAAAAAAATAAAAGCTTTATAATTTGATTTGTATTTCACTTATTTATATAGAAAAAATCTAGATGAAGCTTTTAGGGGAAAAAAAATAAATAATTTTTTTATGTCTACCAAGGCGGAACTATACGTGAGAAAAAGTTCAATTGAATCTCCTTAGTTGAAAAATCTGCTAACGTGTGATTAAGGTGAAAATAATATTTTTAATTATAAAAAGTATTGAACCCTCTCGACATATTTAAAGAGCCGTTTGGATATGAGATTATTTTCCTTTCAATGTATGCTTACGCATTAGAACAATATTTTGTTAATTTTTGAAGATAAAGTTTTAGTTTTAAGAAATTAATTGTGAAATTTCTATCCTAGTAAAAAAACCTCAAACTCCAAGTCCGAAATATTTTTTTTATTTCAATTTATTTATTTTACTCTTATTTTTAATCCGTTTAAAAAAAGAAAAGAATACAACTTTATAATATATGCCAAATAATTCGGCAATCACTTGTCATATTATAATCACTATGTAGGCATTTGAACATGTGATTTATTTCATAATTTGAAATTATGAGATGAAATTAAGTAGCGTTTGAATTGTAGGATTTCATCTCAAAAATCTTGATTTAAATTTCAAATCACATGAACTTTTCAAATGCAAAAATTAACCTACAAATTTATATTTGTAGAAAAAAATCACATTATATACATCAACTATAATTACCAACCATTTGTTTCATATGTAAACAAGTTTGTTGTTGTTAATATTTTTCATTACCAACTTTTGCGTACTATATGGAGGATTATATTAAAGAGTAATACACTACAACTCTTGTTCAACTTTACTTTTTATTGAACTAAAGTTTGATCAATAAATATTAAATATTTTTTAGAAGGCTTTCACGAGTGTATTATACTCTTTGTTATAAACTTTTACTTATTTAATAAAATTGCTGAAGTTGAAAAATTTACGATAGTTTGCACAACTTATGAGGTTTTTATATTCATGACAAAAAATATATAATTTAAAAAGTCCAAATTACATTTCCAAACAAAACTTTAACTTTATCTCATATGATTTCATCTCGCATGACCAATCGAGCCTTAAAATTTTGAAGGCCTTTAACTCTAACTACGTCCTCCATCTTACGGACGCGGCCCCGTGCTGCTTAACTATAGAAATTTCACATACTTTTTCCATAGTTTCTTTCTGAAATTTATGAAGCCCCCAATTCCCATTTTTCGCCACATTTATCGGGCGAAGAACATTGGAGATTCGATAGAATTCAATAATTTTGCTATCATCGAGTCTAGCATGGAATGTTTCTTTGAAATTGCAGCATTAGTAATACTAGTAGAAATACCAAATTATTTTTAAAATTTTATAATACCTAGTTTATTTATAGTCACAATTATTGAATTACCTATTGAATTTGAGCATTTGGCTCTGTGGATAACTTTCTTCATCAGATACCAAACAAAATAGATATTTTCTCGGATTTTCGATATTTTCTTAGAAAAAAATTCACATATTTTATCAAAATTGTTAAGATTGAGACATTTTGGAAAGCGATTGGCAGAAGTAGGAAACAAATTTTGAGGTTTGTTGTTTTCTTTGTTTTTATTTGATTAGAACTTTTTGTTTGTTTGTTTTGCTTCTGATTTTTCGTTGCTAGAATAGGGTGTGCCTAGTATGTGTTGGTTAGTTTTCAAATATCAAATTAAAATCAATTTGTTTATCAATAAAATTGATATAATTAAATTTATAGTGAGATTAGGAAACGCAATATACAAAATCACAAATTCGAGTCAATTAAACAAGATAAGTAAGCGGCCGGTTGAGATGGTTAATGGACAAAATATATATAAGACAAGCAATATAGCACGAAGTAAAGATAATCTAATGATATCCACGATTAGGTATTAGAAGCACAGGACCTCGGCGCTCGGAGTAATTCAGTCAATCAAAAAGCAACCAATGGCAATGTCACGCCCCACCTTGGGCCTGAATGACACTTGATGCCACTGCTAGGATCTGACCCGGCGAGCTGAGCACTCTGGTGCGGGGCTAACTCTAATTCTTAAATCGAAGAACGGGCTATATCTGAGAATTTGTAAATACAATCTCAGCCAGACAAAACCTTATAGCCACCTATAAAGGAAAACGGCTAACCAGAGAAGCAGGCAATATAGGGAATCCTATGTGGGTAGACAAGGCCACCATGATGTCTAATTATGACGTAAAGTAAGTAGTACTAAGCTAAATTATGGCGAGCAAGATTATTTAATCTTCAAGCCCAACGAGGCCCCGCATCAACACGTAAACTAAAATACATATGGATCTACACACGGCCAATAACAGCTAACCACATGGAAATAGAAACAATGCAAGCATCCCCAGGAAGTAATATGACGGTAGGGACGGGGCCCAGAGCCTACCCGTAGGCCCAAAAAATCAAAAGAAGTAAACCTTTTAGCTACGAGCTACGGAAGAAAGGAGCTAACTACTCTGGTGACTCTTTGTTTGAAAGCTCTTAGGAGACACACTCCCCGTCATCAGATACACAGGCAAATGGTGAGCACTCCCGAAGGCGTCGGTACAATATGCTGAATATGTAAAGCGATAGCGTAAATGGTAAACAAAGAGATAAAGCGAATAACTTAAATGAAGGAATAGAGATCATACTGAGTAATAGAACGTCTTATTGTCTAGCTTGCTCGATAGCAAAGCAAACATAAAGCCTTACACGACCCATAAGTAGGAAGGATGCGGCCGGCTATAAAATAACCCGCCTAGGGCCCCGCAGCCACAGTGAGTACACCTCAGTCTATACCCCTATCCAAGGTCACAACTGGTCAAGCAGCCAAATTTATAGCCATCCTACTTAATCACAGTTTACTATGATTGAGTTCGCTCGCACGGCGTAACTCTCGAGTGCAGTGGACTCTGATGCTCTGCTCCCGGGCACCGAGCTCGATAGGGGTGTATAAAGCCAACCACGGCATATGAGGACCTGAGACCTCATCTTCGTCCCAGCCAGACGACATATCATTAGTAGAGCGGCAGTAAATCTCACCTGGCGGGGCGTCGACACGGCTAGTAACCATGGGGTCGGTCATGAAGGCATACCGCGTAATCCATCCCAAACTAATATGGAATGCGGTCTCGGCTAATGTGACAGCGGTTATAATAGGCATTATTGTGGTACTCTTGCCGAGATTTAGCGGGTTATCATGCCAAGAAAATTAACTTGTTGAAGAAGCGCCTTAACATGCCTCGTTCGCTGAATTCTTAATTAGCTGGTGAGTTTCGAGCTCAAGTATTCAAAGTTGTTCTTCTCGAAATTACGATCGTATTAGAAGAATGAGGCTAATTCCGATATGAAATTCGATGAAAATGATAACTTTATATGATAAATATTAACTATATTTCAACTTGGCTGAACATGGTCAAAAACTCGCCAATTTATCGATAATCTAGAAGGGAAATGCTTACTTTAAATGCATGATCGTATTGACACCAATTTAGAGCAATTCCGGCAACTTTGACTCGGCGGGGCTACGATTTGCTGGGCGAATTTTGTGAAACTAACTCCATAGCAATGCTCTACTGACCTTAAACTTCAATACCCAAAAGTTAATTTGAATTGGGGCGGCGTTTCGTAGCGTGCGAAAAGAAATATACTTATTTTCTACATTGGTTTCCTCTCTAGCCGTATGGATATATATATATATGTATGTGAGAAATGAAATCAAGGTTGAGACTTATATATACTTGAGGCGGTGGGCCAGGCACCCAGTTTGTCGCGCCAACTTTCTGGCGTGCCCACCAGGCCCGCGGGCTTGGGGAGTCCGTGCCCGCGCCCTTTGGGCGAGCGAGCTCGGCTTCCCTCGCCTTGGTCTAGACTCCACGCTGCGATCCCGATCTTTTCGGGCCCCTTTCTACATTATGTATTATTTTCTAAAACTCTTAACCAACATGCGAATAGGCCGTCTAACCATTAGATACTTACGGGGTGTAACGAGCCCAAGAGAATGAGAGAGTTGATGAGGCAAAAAATAATAAAGTTGTATTTTGTGTTTATCGATCCATTTTATAAATGAAAGGAGCACTATTAGTTTAGTTTTTGGGGTGATAGTGGAAAAGTTGACGAGATAGGAGTCACCCATGCGCCACTCTACAGAATCGTACATGAGATTTTCACCTTAGTTTTTGCCATGATACTACGACCCGTCAAATGGTTCCAGCTAGTCGAGATAGTTCATAGTAGTAATCATGATGTTCGTACTAGGATGTTATAGACGTGACTATCGGTTGTCGTTATTGGCGAGATCTCTTGTACGATAAATGCTGGAAACGTGTTGTTGTCATTTTATCATGTCTTGAGTGAGACTGCGATTTGGACCCAAAGTCGATGTCCTCTTCTTGTTATTTCTTCACCATGACCCTCGATTGCCTCTTTCGGAGTGCCCCGAGAGTGAGTTGGACTTGTCCATCAAGACCTCATTTACTTTTCCCTTAGTTGACTCATCATGCCTTCATCCTCGACATCTCGGTGACATGCCAGCACCGTATGCCTTTGCCCACTTGTTTGATAATATTTCCCTATAACGAAGTCCCCAGATTTTTGGTCTTACTTAGGAAAGCATTGAAAGCAAAATAATTCTTGATGCCTCTTTTGGGCGGAAAAATCAAAAGTTTTTAGGTGGAGAACATTTGAAAAGTCTCTAACATTCAAAAAGGACACCTTTCCCATCACATTAAACATTATGCATACATGTCGTCAATCCTCCCGCGCCATAACGGTCCATTTGCTCAGGTCATGATTTTCTTCACCACTTATAAATATCCACCTGTCAATCATCTCTTTTCCTTTCTTCATGCCAATTTATATTTTCGGAGAGCATGTTGAATCTTCATTTTCTAATCTTCATCCCTTTTTTATTATATCTTTAAACATTTATATCGCTAGTCCATGTGTGCTTTAGAAAACTTTAGGCAGTTCATTCCTTCTTTTTTTAGTTGGGGTGGGGTGGGGTGGGGGTGGGGGAATGGAGCCGGAGTCGAAAGAAAGACAAAAAATTTAAAAATTCTTACTTCTGAACCTATCATAGACATGATAATTTCTAAATTTTGTAAATTTCAAAAAAATATCAAAGTACGAGTGACTTCTTTACGCAAATCGGTGATCACGATAAAGTAACTAGTGATTGTGTCTCTTCCATCACTGAGACTCACGTTTAGATAGTGAGTCTCATTGCGAATGGCCAGATGAAAAGGTTCGCTTAACTTCATTCCCCAGTCATTTTGAGTGTGAGCTTTTCAAACTAAATCATATACAATACTTATGAAAAAGTTTTCGTGAAATTCATTTTGTGTGGGTGGATGGGTTGGATATAAGAAGTGAGTTTTTTAAAATTTTATTTATTTGTGGGGTTCATCACATGACATAGAAAATTAAATTATTTTGTCATGTCGATTTTTAATGATATATTTATTTTGAGTGATTTTCTTGATACAAACCAAAATTTAATGACTTTTGTAACATAAACTCTCATAATTGATGACCTTTTGAAATATTAACTCAATATGTTTATGGACTTGAATAGTTGTTAGTGAAATTTACGAAGTAATTTTGAAGTGCATACATGGATTGGAAAGAAAGCCTTTTAGTGTTTGTCTGCGAGATTTGAAGCTTGAGGCACCATGGATTCTGTGCGGCTTCGTTAGCCTTTGGAGTCGCGCCGGCGAGTGCAATTCTCATCTTACTTTGCTAGAAATAATTTGTAGTGCACATAGATTTCGATAATACTAAGTTTTGTAGTAACTATTTTTATTATTATTTGTTGTTTCTTGTATTTTCATTATTTTTTAGACTATTTTTTGAAATAAGAATCTCTCGTAAATAAATTTTTTACCTCTAAAATAAAAATAAAATTTGCCTACACTTTCCTCTTTTAAAACTCAGTTTTCATAAATATATATTTATAGAAGTTCGATCAAATTCCTCAACTCACGTGACAATTTATACAAATTGAAAAAAACTTCAGAATCTTCCCTTTTAAAATTGGCATTCCCAAACCAAAATCAAAAGAAAACATGAAATGTAAATATGGCCAAGTCAAATGTAAACAATAACTATTATTATTTAAACAGAATACATAAACAATCTTTTAAATTTATTTGAATATTTCACTTAGTCAATCAAAGTTTATGACCATTTGAACCTTTTTCCACATTTTCAAATAATAAACTTGCTTCTTTTTTTAAAGTTAATTTCAAAGATAATATTTTCTTAATTTTAAATTTTATGACATATCTAAAAATACTATTAATATATATTTAACATACCTTTTAACTTAAAGTCACAAAATTAAATTCAATAAGACCATAAGGACAATAAACTGATCTCTTTCGTGGGTAGTTGTTCATTCAGAACCTTACCGGCTTTGCCTCACTTCAGATTATACTTTCTAGGAGAATGTCATATATCAAAGAAGTGCTTCACACAAACAGGGTCAATGGGTAGGCGGAATAATTAGTCTCAATTTATCAAATCTATTTTTCTAGCAATTCTTCCTATACATAACTGAAATCATAAATCACTACATTTTCAAGAGCTAGTGAATTTGGTAACCGCCTTAGTACCCTCCAGAGACGGCGTGTTTTGGCCAATTCACCGGGGAGGACCAACCGGACGGCGGTTTGAATCTCCCGGGAAGTGATGGTGGGCTTCTTGTTGTACCTAGCAAGCCTGGAGGATTCCTGAGCAAGCTTCTCGAAGATGTCGTTGATGAAGCTGTTCATGATACCCATAGCCTTGCTTGAGATCCCTATGTCTGGATGAACCTGCTTTAGCACCTTGAAAATGTAGATCTTGTAGGTCTCAATCGACTTCTTCTATCTTCTTCTTCTTGTCTCCGGCGTCTGGGCGGCTTGCCGGCCTTTGATTTCTCGGCGCCGGCAGAGGAGCCTTCTCAGCCGCTGGTTTCTATGTCAGCCTTAAGTGCCATCTTACAGAGGGAAAGAAGATTTGAGGTATCAATTGGAGGGATTTTGGAGTTTGGTGTGTGTGAAGTGAAAGGGATGAAGGGAATATTTATGCGGAGTTTGGGACTGACTGTTCATTGGTTACTTTTGGATGACGCGGATCGTCAGTTTCAACCGTTGGATGATATAGTCAATCAACGGTGTACAACGAAGGATTTGTGACAATAACTTTCGTTTTGATTTCGTAATTAGTTTTTATGGTAAAAAATTTATTGTAAGGACCCTGTATTTTCCAGGTGGATTTTAGAGTTATTTCCTTTATTATAATTTACTAATTTTAGTTAATTTTGTCTTGAAGTAGGTAATCATGTAATGTATTTTTATATTATTAGTTTAGCATAAGTGTTTCGCGTATTTTTTATTATTAATAAGAATATGTTTGTAAATAGCATAAATAATTTTATGAAATGAAAAGATTTTATTACGCGGATAATGGGTCTAATTTATTTTATATGAGTGTAATTCATAATTTAATTTTGAATTTTTTATTTTTTTTATTTTTTTTATGTTTTATATTTTAAATCATGTTTTTGAATTTTATAATTTTTTAATTTCAATTTTTAAATCTTTTAAAATTTTAATATATCTTTTTACCTAAAATCATTCAACCACAAATTTATCATACAAAAGTTAACTTTTAATTTTCTTTTTGTCACTTAAAGTTATTCTTTGATATAAATATTATCGTTTGAAACGCATTATAATTCAAAATTGTATAGTAGAATAGAGCATTTAGTATAAGTTTTCGTTTTAAGCAGTGTGACTTAGAGAAATGGAAATCTTTAGCAAAGTTATTATTGACTTGTTTTGACACTAATAAATTAATATCCATATCATAAACACATTTATTTTTTAATTGAGCGTCCAAATTAAGAAAGATTCATCAAAATTAGTGAAGCAGTCTTCTATTTTAAAGGGTAAAGTGAATGATAGTTTGCTATGAGGAGTTTCATACGTTAAATATTTAGTTATAACACAATTTTAAATTTTACTTTTACTCTTTATGATATGATTGCGACTTAATTTTTCTCTCAACCTTAATCTATGTGTTTGATGTTCAACACTTTCACATATATTTAAATGAAAAAATGAGTGTAGATCTAATTAAGAATGTGAATAACAAAAACACTTGATTAATTGGAAACAAGTTAAGTATTAGGGTTTACATGTTTTCTTTTTCCCAATTGTACAATTTTTAAAGAAGAAGAAAAAGAAGGAACTCAACATATTAATGCATAATAAAATTATATTCTTTAATTTATTTTTTACCATGAGTTGAATAATTGTGATGGATAATTAGTTAGTTTAATAAATAAAGTTAAAATTAGAAAATTTAACTTATAATTTTTAATTAAAATTAATTATAATTACATGTTTTTTTTGTTTTTTTAAAATTTATAAGTTAAACATTTTAAGAAATTTTTTTAGTCAATTTTAAAATATTAATATTTTATTTTTTTTATTTTTTTTATTTTTTTTATTTTTTTTAATTTACAACTTTAATTAATTTCAAACTCCTAAATATTAGGATAATAATTTTTTAAAATAATAAAAAATAATTTATCTACAACGATGTCTTTTAATAAAGAGCAAAACATTTAATCGGCATTATGAAGGGCCTTCACTTGAAGATATTAGAAATTATAAAGATGCTAAGTATATCTACAAAGAGTATTTTGTTAAGTAAATATGAGTGAAATATTTATGCATAATTTAATAATTTTATAATTTATAAAAAAATTTATTGATATGAATAATTAATTTGTGAATATATGAGTAGATGGACAATGTCGGAGTTACAAATACACAAATTTTAAATTATATAATGTCAATATAAAACTCAATTAAAGGAGATAACATAGTATTAATGTTGGAGCGCTCAACTAAAATAGACAATCAAGTCTAAATATTTTGAATATAAATAATTTGAGTGGCATAAAAATTATTATTGTCTTTTTAAATCCATAATTAAAAATTTCCAACATGAAAAAAAGATAGATTAACAAAACTTACAAGGTTGGGGTGAATAAAAAATGTTGATATAAAAAGGCTGAAAATTAAATTATGTAATTAAAAACTCTTTATAGAGAAGTAGAAAGAATTTATAAATTAAAAAAGGAAATTAGTCTTATACTAATTAAAATGAGATACATACTCTTCTCAGTCATAGTACCTGAGTCTGCATTATTAAAAAATGAAGAATTAAAATCAAATAAAATAAAAAAATTCTATTAAAAAGTTCATTACCATGGGAAACAAAAAGGTTTTCCAAATCAAAAAGCCAAATTTTTTTGGCCCGGGTCACTTAACGAATTGACCCCGAGGCACCGACGGCTCGTTCCTCAATTTGTCAACTTCTTTGGAAATCCACATTTTCCCCTATTTTACTCACTTAACAATTGGCGAATGAATTGTGAGGGCACGTTAAGCATTTCGTTACCACGTCAGTAGGGTCTCTGAAATAAACCTCTTAGCCCTCTTGCTCATCTAACGAGTTAGGCAACGGCCGTCAAGTCACTTGGCGAGTCAGGTGACTCGTTCTATGACACAGTGCGAGTACTACATTTTCTATGATTCAACCTCGAAACGTGCGGGGCTTTTGGGGTGTTACATTTTATAGCTCATAGATGCATATCATTAACTCAAATAATGCTCAAACTAAAATCAAACCAATACTAATGCTAACAAAAGAAATGATCTCCAATACTAGAAATGATAATAATATTAGATACTTATTCTTACAATTTTGCGAGTTAGAATTACACGGTAAAAACACATAACTTAATTTTTTTAATATTTAGTTATGTAATTAATACTATTAGTCGTACTTTATTTGGCATGGCTTAGTACCTTTTAAAGTATATATTATGACTTATTAATTAGCAAAATTTATTTTATGCGATTTTCATTATCTTTTTATTAAATATTTTAGTACAACATCATCACTTATTTCATATTTTGTGTTATTTTCTTAATTATGAAACATCATAGGTAGTTACATGTTACTAGGATTAAGAAATGTTCAAATATAAGTTATATGTTTATATGAAGACTTTATTGAAAAATTGAAAAATCTGAGGTTAAAAAAATTCGACTTTTATTGATTTGATTTATAGATTTTAAAACTCAATACAATTAATTTAATTTAATATTTAAAAAATTTCAACTTTTAAATAATCACATCATTATTTCCTTTTTTAATTTTTTAAATTAAAAATTAAAGCATCTAGCCAAGCGTGAAAGATAGCCTTTTGATTTACCGAAACGAAAAAGAATTGGTAAGGGTATCAAACTGAATATTCAGATATCAAATTTAATTTATTTTGCATTACTTCATGCATCAATTTTTACCTTTAAACTCCAAAATAAAGCACAAAATGCACCACAAAAATATCATGCCTAACACTAAAAAATGTGTATTCATCTTTACAAGTATCTTTTTTTCTTTTATTAAAAAAATTAAAAATATTTTTATAAAATATTTAATGATTTTTTAAGTTTAAAATAAAATATAAGATTTTATTATTTTCGTGATTTCTTTTAGTGCTAGTTATTGTTTGATCTCATTAAATTTAATTCTTTGATTTATTTTAAAGTTTGACACCAAGTTCAGAGAAAAGATGAATATTTGTATTTATATTTTAATGTGTTATTATTTTAAAAAAATTAATAATCTATTTTGTCAAGCTTTTAAAATTAACTTATTTTAAAAATATATTTTTAAAAAATACTTTAATGAGAAATGATTTATATTTAATTAATTAATTTAGAAAATACTTTTGAAGTAAAAGCTAATGTTTGACACATTTTTAAAGAAATTTCTAAGTGTATTTTTTCAAAAATGTTTTGCAAAATTTCTTCTTTTTTTAACTTAAACATCTTAATTGCTACTTCCTAAAGTACTTATTTTCTCTCAAAAATTTAATCTAACACCTCTTTTTCTTCTTCTACTTCTTAAAAGTACTTATTTTCTCTCAAAATTTAATTAAACACCTGCTTTTATATATTTACTTCTTAAAAGTACTTATTTTATACTCAAAAATTTAATCTAACTCTTTTTCTTTTTTTAAATAAACACTTTAAAAAGTTATATTTATAGCTTTTAAAAATTTGGCTAAACAGCCATAGAAAAGACCATTTCAATGAATTCTTTGGCCAAGCACGGGAGGGCCAAAATGCTTATTTTTCTAAAAATATTTATTTTTAAAAAATGAGGTGTTTGGCCAAACTTTAGAGAAAATAAGTATTTTTGGTAGCGAGGATTGTTTTCCGAAACTAAAAAAAATAGCTTCTCTCCAAAGGCACTTATTTGAAAAACACCTTTTGTAAAATACACTTACAAGCACTTTTCAAAAGCTTGGCCAAACATTAATTATAGCTCGAAGGATTTTTAAATTTATTGAACAAACACAAATTGTTTCTCACAAAAGTACTTTTTTTATAAGTAATTTTGATAAAAGCACTTCTCAAAAATAAGGTGATTTGAGAAATTTGGTCAAACAGGTTAGAAATCATTTATGGTGAGAATGAAAGATTTGCAAGTAATAATATTTTGGTACATTTATTGTATTTTGCGGTTTTAATAGGAAATTTTTTAAAAAAGAAAAATAGTAAGAAACATGGTTATAGGTTGTGACAATTGTTAGTGCAATTTATTTGTGTGCTTGTTGATATTACTGCGTAGCTTAGCTTAAAAAGACGAAACTCTCTCTCATGCTTCCGGCGTAAGTTGACTTAACTAGCAAGTGAGTCATCCATGGCGAGAGGAGGAACAGGTCGTGGGCGACCACGAAAAATGACTATGAGTATTGTGGAGGAGACTATAGGTATTCGATTTGTATCGGAAAGGATCAAAAGGAACCATTACTCCAAGGGCTTCACAGGTGACTCCATGTTCTATTGAGATTAGTGAAGGTGCTCTTCCTATTTGAGTTAATCAGCAAACGAGGTAATAAGAAACTACTGGAAGAGTAGGATTACTTTATAGCCCAGTACCTCTTGCAACACGGGAGTATTTGAAATCAATGGAGCATTAGCTGAGCAGTGGTGGATGTGAAGATTGATGACGATAATAGGCTCCCCAAACGGAAATTTGGACAAACTTTTCAAGAATAATAGAGGCTGCAAAGCGATGGTATGTCTCTTACTTATCACCCCACATCTAAATGAGGGTAAGCGGGGTGGTTTTTTTAGAAAAGGAGCATGTGGAAAGGAAGTGGAAAAATGAAATTATGCCTAATTGCTTACATGATTGGGAAAAATCGGGGTATATACTGTAAACGGTATAGATCGAAATGGTGCTTGTGGCTCGTGGATCTATTTCTCACGTATGGAAGGTTATTTTGTGATTAAGTTCCGATCCTTTGGATGACAAGAATGAAATCTTTACTCTGGACCATATACCATGAATAGAGACCTATTTTCCTAAAGAAGTGGACGAAAATTTTTGATTTCTCGGTGGAATTTACTACAGAAATACCTTTATGGGTGGTGTTCCTAATTTACCCATGAGTTGTTGGGGGGGAATCACTTAGTAGAATTAGCAGTGTTGTGGAAGCCTGTCTATGCGGATGAATGTACTACAAAGCAAACTAGAATCTCCTTTGCTAGGCTACTTATTGAGGTCAATATCACACAAGCTTTGCCATCAGAGATAACAATTTTAGATCTTGAAGGTAAAGAGAGTGGAAGCGAGTGGGTTGATTACTGATTGGAAGCACCTTATTGTAATAAATGTTTGCAAGAGGCCATAGGTGCAATCTTAGAAGTCGGATCAACGAAGCCAAGTTATGAGAAGCCGAGTGGAGAATAAAAAGTGGTTGAAGAGCAACATTCCTCGGGATGTAGTTTTGAACAAGATTGTTATTTACACATCCCTGATGGCGAGTAGAAGACATATAGTGATACAAAGGGAGCAAACCAAACTTGTTTCGTAGGACAAATCGGTAAGTGTGCAAGTTTTAACTGCCAAACTTTCTGTTTTGACACCTAGACCCACCGAGAAATGGATTTGGAATATTGGTTGAGAGGGTGAGTGAAAATCTTGATCTCTTTACGATAAGGAGGACTCTTTCATCTCAATTATGAATTAGTTGTTTTGGAACCTAAAGGGTATTAATAAGAGGTATAAGCAGAAAGAGCTTAAAATATACCTCAGGAATAAGAACATCAAAGTGACAGGTCTCATTGAAACAAGGGTCAAGGAACAAAACCTTACTAAGGTTCTAAGTAATATTGCCCCAGGGTGGAGTGTCTTACATAACTATCAACATGCTTATAATGGTAGAATATAAAGCATAGATCTATGGTATTGATTGATGTTATTAGAAGTGAAGAAAAAGCGTTGATTCCTCTGACATCGAGGCAGGAATTGAATAGTGTGGATTGTTTTCTTACGGCCCAGTCTATGGATATAACACGATGGGCAAAGGAAGGAGTTACGTGCTTTAATGAGATTGCTATGGGAATTTCTAAGCCTTGGCTAACTTGTAGGGATTTAATTCGATCTTGTATGCTCTTGATAGGATCCGCTGGAATCTTTGTTAGTATAAATTAAATTTGCAAAGCTTTGCATTCATAGCCTTCTACTAAAGGAAATTCACGGAGGGAGTATTATACCTGGACGATAAGCAACATGGTGGTAGAAGAATAGCGTAGAATTGATAGAGATTTTGGCAGCGTGAGTGGATGATGAAGTGGGGTAAATAGTATTGGAGTATGAACTTCCATATTTCTCGGATCATGCACCTATGCTATTGAGATGACTACGAAATTCAAAGTTGAAAAATACCTTTGGTCTTCAATGTATAGATTGATCATGAAAACTTTCTCGAGTATGGTGGAAAGAGTCTAGAATCCCAGCATGCTGGGAAGATACTAGGAAGAAAATGGAGATAGTTTGGAGAAAACTCAAATATCTTATGCCACACTTTAAGAAGTTAAATGTTCGGGAGTTCAAGAGTCGCTCATAGAATAGAGAGAATACCAGAAAGGATCTTATAAATATCTCGAGACACAAATGAGGAGACAATGTAATGAAGAACTGCTGCTTGGAGGAGAGCTGATTAGCTGCGAAATACGGAAATTGCACGATTGAAGAGAATGCACTTAAGCAAATCGAGGCAACTGGATAAAGCTAGGTGATTCAAATTCTAAATATTTCACTATTGTAGATAAAGGAGAGAAGTGGAGGAAAATGATTATGGAACTGCGTCTCGGTGGAGATAAGGCTGGAGTAGGAAGACATTAAGTCGGAAATTCTCAATTTCTACCGAGGGATTAATAGAATTAAATTGCTAATATTACTGTTGTTAATAAAGTATGATGGCCAATGGTCCTAGATTTTCTGTCCCTTGAGAGGTGGAGCTTGTTCAGAATAGGAAATATGGAATGGCTTTGAAGGTATAGGGGATGACAAATCACTAGGGATTGATGGTTTTTAATCTTGGATTTTTAAAAAGACTTGGCCTATTATTAAAGCGTGTTATTAAATTTGTTGAGGATTTCTTCATAGGTAATCAGATGACTAAATCTATTAATTGCACTACTCTCACTCTCATTCCTAAAGTCCTGTGCCCTGATCACAATTAAGGATTTTAGGCCCAGTGCGTGTTGGATTATACTTGTAAGATCATTCTTAAAAGGTGTTATGAATAGGCTATGAGAGAATTATGGGCGATATCATCGGCAAATGCGGGCGGATTCATGCAGGAGGAGGATTGCGACAACATCATATTGGCTTAGGAGTTGGTCAAAGGTTATACCGAAAGCACATTTTTAGATGCATGATCGTTGATCTAGAACGCCTATGATTCAGTTGAATGGTCTTTTCTAGAACAGGTGATGCTTGAACTAGGATTCCCTTTGAGATCCATTAAGTGGATCATGCAATGTGTAAAGCGCCAATTATCTTATTATGATTAATGGAGATACTACTAAGCCATTGATCTTTGCTAAATGATTTAAATAGTGACCACTTTGTCGCCTTTCTATTTGCTATTAGTATAAGTACCTTAGTAGAATCCTAAATAATTTGAAAGAGCTTTACGAGTTTCAAATTCCACCTAGATGTGGAAAGTGGATTAGCATATCTATGCTTTGCGATGACACAGTTAATGTTTGTAGAGGAGATTTTCAATCTATCGCAGCTTTACATCATCACTTTCTCATATTTTACGAAGCTTCGGGATTTCAGCCAAACATAGGGAAGAGTTACATCTATTTTTGGAGAATTACCTACTCATGAGAGGACGGAATACTACGGCATCTTGGATTTGCTCATGGAGAACTTCCTTTCAAATACCTTGGTATTCCACTTTCCAACTAAGAAATTCTTTGGTGTAGTGGCGGCCCTTGTTGAAAAAATTGTGGCTAGAATCTCATCTTGGACAACCAAGAAGGCTATCTTTATGCGGGAGAATTCAACATACGGTGTTATTGTTTGGCATGCGAACTCTTGGGCTCGATTATTACCAACTCTGCCAAGATAATTAAAGTAATTGATGCATATTGTCGAAGCTACATGTGATGCGGAACAAATAGTATCATGAGAGGCGTGTAGCATGACAAAATTTGTTCTCACAGTAGCCATGGGAGGCCTCCAATTTGATCAACTTGAGGCTACGGAACATGGCGACTATAAAAAAAAGCATTGGGATGTAGCACATAAAGTGATGAACAATGTGGTGAAATTGGATTCTATCGTATATCAAAAACGGATCTATAAATGAGATCACTATCCCTTTGCGAGGCATCTTGGATGGTCAGGCAAATCATTAACTAGGATAATGTGGGGTTTTGATCCGGCCAACCTTTAGCCTCATCTCAAAGTCTAATTAGCCGGTTTACCATACGCTACTTCGCGGAGGAACAATTGTTGCATGGAAAAATGCGTGTTTGAGAATTATAGCTGGGCAAAGGCAAAGTTTACTATGTGGCTTCATTTTCATGGGAAGTTACGCTACTTTGTGGACAAACTTCTTAAATGGGGTCTTCAAGTATCACCTATTTGCTCTCTATATTGCCTACATGAAGAGACTAGAGATCATTTATTTCTACATTACTCCTTTGCTAAACTACTATGGGCAAGAGTGCTTCGTTGGATCGAAATGAATTTAACAACATCAGTGGGACTCTTACATTACTTGGGCAGTGAAGAATGCGGCGGGGAAGACTCAACGGGTAGAAGGTGTTTAAATTAGTCTTCGCAGAATGTGTATCTCTATATATGAATGGAAAGGAATCAGCAGTTTTTCGAGAACAAACAAAGGACATATGATAGTCTTGCTAAAATTGCATATCTTTGTACGGGCGAGAGCCAAGTCGGCATTCTCTCATATTTTACGACGTGATTTTTAGCGCTTTTGTTTAAGGAGTAGTGTAAAGTGTGTTTAGATGGAGGTCAATTAGTTTTATTTTGAGATAGCTGGCAGAGGTGTTTGCTATGCTATAGTCTTGTAATATATTTTGGTGATTAATAAAATTTAAGTTAATTGCAAAAAGACAATTGTTAGTGTGTTTTGTTATTTTTAATTACTTTGACAAGTTTGAGATGTTGTGTATGTATTTGATCTTTTAGAAAACTAAGACATAATTGAGTACCCTTTCTATTTTGCCCTTAATATAGTTATCTTTGGAAGTAACTAACATTGATTAATTAAGCGTAGAAAACTTTAAGGATCAAGCGATTAATCAAGCGTATAAATATGTTATTGATTAAACGTATTTAAAAATAAAAAACCAAACCAATAATATATAAATCGAACCAACACGACCGATAACACCCACATTTATCATATCATTCTACAAAAGACTAACTTGGCTATTCAAATACAAATTGTAGGGTGTATCGGCGTGTCAAATAGGGGATACATTCCTCAACTTCACAATATAGCTGCAATGTAATCAAGCTAAGTTAAGCCTTCTAAAGGTTCCTTATAAGGAAGAAAAGAGGTCACACGAGAGTTGCAAATTTTCACACCTTTAGAACTAGGAAACCGATAAATAAGATAAAACATTCAATTGTTACATGAGTCACCAACCTGCATGTCTTGCTAATTGGATAAATGCCAAAGCAATGTAGTGAGGAAAGGGGAAAAGCAAAGAAGAAAATCTTTTGCTAGTTAGCCATCAACTGTAAAACCAAACATTTTCCGTCTCGACTCCTTTTTTCGTAACCATGATAACAACTCATAAAGAAATTGCACATAGATAGTTCATACAATCAAAGAAATATGAAAGGTAAAAAGAAGGCGTGAGAGATAATTGATCCACTTTGATTAGCTAGGTTATGCAGTAGATAATTGAGATAACAAGTCTAATTATAGACCTATTATATGACAGTATGATATATCTAGGCCATAACAACATGTTCATCGAAAAGAAAGGTTCGCAAAGATGCAATCAAAGCGCAAGATGAAGCTAAGCAAGCAACATAATTGATCCACTGCATCATCTGATAAACTAACAGCTGGGGCCATGACTTTTGCTTCTTATCATCAAGAGAGCCCAGAAAATAGTAATTCCAACTCCCTCATCCTGTAAGTGGTTCTCTGCATAAAATGTGAGACAATAAAAACATAAAAACCCCATTTCATATGCTTAACAGTTAACACAAAGTCATAAGAAATCTATGATACTTATAAACAAGCCCACAACATCCACTAGCAAGTGGTCAAGTGACTGTAGAGATACATTTCTTCTGCCTCCAAAAAATAAACTTGCTCTTATAATGTAACATGATTGTGAAACAAAGCATGAAAGACCAGCAAACATCAGTACAATTGTATCCCAGTTTCTCCAACAAGTACCCTATAAACAAATAACAGTGGCTTTGTATTATCAGCAAGAATTGGTTGACTAGGCTGACTACTGATCCAGACAATGTGTAAAATCTTTCACGGGAAAGGGAAAAACAGCCACAAGCAAATATACAGATTGTGTGTGGTATGAATTTCAACGAACCATAATTCTCTGATAGGAGCTGGAAGGGTTACATTCTTTACCTGAGTATGTTAAAGGAAGAGGAAAACAGTAATAAGCCAATATGTTTCAAAGGATCAAGAGGATTCCTAAATCTCTAGTATATGAGGCAAAATCCATAATTACTCAGGACTTTTCTTTCGGAAAATTTACTTTTCCATCATGCATAAACTAATACTAATCTGTGGAGGCAGCAAACTTCATACTATTCCTTTGAACACACAATCGATCTAGAATGGTATACAAGTAATATAAAACATAATTCATACAGGAAATGTCTCTTGTTGTTTCCTTGAGTATGCCCAAAATTATAGGCAGGAATGCCAACAATCTTACAACTTTAGGTGACACTTATTCATGGAGCACATTGAGAAAGTAAATGGCAAGGCATTTTCCCCATACTGAAACTCAGCCTCTAAGTATTTTCTGCTGAATAAATCTATAGGACAGCATTTGAAGTCACTATTAAGTCATGCTGAAGACCATATATCAAATGCTTGAGACCCTCACCCTCCAGATAAACAACAATAGACCGTGATCAGTGAATTTAACCCTGGGTAATGTAGCATTGCAGAAATGAGACCTCAAGCAAGATATGAGGTGTGCTCGAATAAGATGTTTTAAAAGGTCTCCTTTTCCCATAGCTACTTATTTGTACAACAGTAAAATACAACTATATAAAACACAAGATAAGAGATCACAGGCCATATATCAAAAACATGCATCGCTTGCACACACACCACACCCAAAAAAAAAAAAAAAACCTTTTCTTTTTGGGTTTTGGTGTGTCTGTGTGTAATGTCAATGTGTTTGTGAAGGTTATGCACCATGTACCTGAATTGACAGAAGCTGCAGGATTTTGTTTAGGGCCCTTTATCGATGAGTGGCATATCCACTGCTTGGCGGAAGTCTGCTCCTCTCTTCATTTCTTCATGAACTCTCCCATTTTCCCTTCCAGATCCCATCCGCCTAAGTGCATCATTAGAAGACTGGGTGCTAGGGAGACCATCTTTGGGGTGATTTAGGGCACTGCTGTGATTAACTTGACAAAGGTGATCCATTGAACAACCTACGGTTAAATGACATATTAAAAACACGGATAAATCAAAACCTCCCAACAGAAAAATGTTTGGAAAAGGCAGGTGCCCCTCTATAATGCTTAAGATGCCAATATAGATACAGGGCAGAGACAGCAAACAGACTGTGACTAACCATGCTTCTGAGGTTTTGACATTACTCATCAACCAGCTATAACTTTAATAATATACTCCCTCCGTTCCATTTGTTACTAGGATAAGATTTGCATAACCATTAAAAAAAAATAATAGGGATGGTAATTTGACTAATATGACACATTAATTTTTGAAAACATGCAATAATAATTCTTTCACATTTTAAAATGGCTTTAAGTACTAAGGATAGAATTAGAAGAACATGATCAATTTTCTCTTGAATTTTGAAACGAGCATGTATTTTGAAACAACTATTAAGAAGTAATTAGATATACAAAATGTAGAGCGAGGAGGCAGAGGGGGAGACAGGAATACATACAAGGGGATTTCATACTAAAACGACACACCTAAGATTAGAATTTGTGGCCTAGAGCAATTTCTGGACTCCCTTTGCCACTAGACTAGAATCTTCCCTCACATCAAGGTTCATACTCGACAAACAGAAAATCTTCCCTCACACCAAGGTTCATATTTAACAAAAAGAAAGTTCAATTTTGCCCTAGTTGCGCAATATGACTTTTAGGCAAAGGGGATTCAATTGAACTCCTTGGCAACACCTAGCTATGCCCCTAGCGAGAGGTACCAGTACAATTGAATATAACCTTCACTCGCCATGCATTAATCTTCACCAATCTCTAAGTGAACATGCATTTAAAGTCCAGTTTTCCACTCCATTTTTGCCAAATCTTTTTAAATCACTTTATTATTTCGTTAAATTGAAGCTCCAAACAGAAAAATTGTTAATTTGTGGTGCTATATGTCTGATAAGTACGCAGCCATCCATTTTCAACAATTCCCCTTGAATACAAAAGCAAATCATAAGTTCCATTCATTCAAAAATTCGAAACATTATCAAAGAGAGAGCGATAATCAACATGTACCAGATACATGAAATCAAAGCCTTAATTAGTAAAACAACTTTAAAAAGATAAAACAAAACGAAATTTCCAGATAACAAGTTATAAACCTAAACTGAAATTGGGGAGTACTGTCGTCTCCAATTGCCGACCGGAAAACCTATGCGTCCACCATACCTTGGGTTTCTAGAAAACCGGAGATCCTCTGAAGAGTAAAAGCAATCGAAGTTTAGGGAAAATGTCCGCAATGACCCCCTAGAGAATTGGTATGGTGTCAGATATGCCTAAATTCGATCCAAAATATACAGAGGTTTTAGTTATGCAGCAACAATAATCAATAATCTTCACTAAATAAACTAAATAAATAATAATAAAAATAAATTAAATTAAAATATAATAAGAGTGAAAAATATTAATTTTAAAAGTTGCATTATTATTTTAATTCTTCACTAAATAAAAATAAAAATAAATACTAATATGTAAAAATCATCATCATCATTATATTATTATACAAGTGGAAATTCAAAAGTAAAAAGTTAGATTATCATTTTGCCCTTCACTAAAAAATATCGCAATAGATAAAATTATCAATATTAATAATTAAATATTAATATTTTATCATACATGTCATAATTATATATTTATTAAATATTTTAAAATTTTAAGACATGATTTTGATTTTAATTTTAGCTAAAAAATATTCCCTTAAGGTTTCCTTTTTCCTTTTTTGATATTTTTTATTTTTGTTAATTATTTTATTATAAAATATTATCTCCATAATCACGCTTCTTCATCTTATAACTTTACCTATTAATAAATAATTAATTGACAATATCATAACTTTCGCACTAAACTACATTAATTATAGAATAAATAAATGAATAAAGCAACACCTCCTTTTCTCTTCTTTGACACTATTTAATTGAAAATTCGCATTAATGAAAAATAGCGAAACATCCTAATTTTTGCATCAAAGGAAGGCGGATAAAATGCAATAATTCACCTATCGAAATTAGTGAGATAGCTTTATTTTTGTATAAGTTGATACATTTTTTGGCATAACGAAAGGGTTTGGATTTTAACTATTGTATATATCGATTTGCTTGTTCATTTCACTTTTGGAAATGAGTCGATAATTTAAATGGTAAGAAGGCGATGAAAGATTTGAAGAACAAAGGCAATCGGCGTGGCTCACGCAACTTCTTCTAGGAATGCAAAATGGTGGTACTCAATATTCCACGATGTTACTACTATGATTGGAGCCTATGTCCACACATAACAGTATGCTATGTCTAGATCGGAACTTGAATAGTAGGTGTAAACATCGAGATTTATATGCTATTCGAAAATATAGTGTAATTTTTGCTATGATTCATGAAATTAATTTGAAGGACACGATGTAATAGTGTTGATGGTATCATGATTATAATTTTGTACACTTTAATTTATGCGAATGGTTGAGATGCACGAAATGGTTTTAGGCAAACGTTTCGATAGATATCATGAGTTGGGACAATATACTTTCGGGGGAAAACTTGAGCTATAATTGTGGTGCCTATGACTAATTGTCAAATTAGTTGGTGTTCACATTGTTTATATGGATTCTGATTTGGTTGCAAACACGGTTGTTTTGATATAAAACTTAAACAATTAAATCATGATCTTTGCATCTGTCCATTATTTTCCTTGTCCATCTTTCTAACTTAAATTCCATATCGAATTGTGTCTTTTGTGGGCTTTGTCATCATATCCTTAATGTATGAAAAATTATTACCTACTATTATATATTCCTCTTTGCACATTAATTTTAGTTAAGTATGGAAGCATACTAAAATATAATTCTGTAATTAATTTTACTTTTTAAAGATAAAAATGATAGAGAAAAGGAAGTCATGCTTCAATATTGATTCAGAATGCTACTTTGCGCTTAAAATAAGCGGTTCAAGTATTGAGATTATTATCAAAACATAGATAAGATTATCAAGATGATTAAATTTGCTGAATTTTTAAATATTTTGATAAAATTCTTGAGAAGAAATTTCTTAAAGAGTTGTGCAATATGTTACGTGGCTTGATCTTTTGTTGTATATTTATAGTGACAAGATGCGTGTGTTGGTTATAAGAGAAGGTGTTTGAGATTTGTATTGCCCTATTGGAGCATGATAATGAACAAAATATTTGCGCTCATCAAGATAGACTTTGATTATATCGTTGAAATTAATTTGTAATTAAAAGTTTTAAAAAAACTAAAAAAAATAAAAAAAATAAAAAAAATATATAATTTTTGTTTTTTTAATTTTATATTTTCTAAATTATTACTATCTATTTGTATTATAAATACAAGGTAAAACGGTATAATAAAGAAGATTTATAGACATTAAGAAATGTGAGATAAGCGATAAAATGTTAAAGTTTCTTTTAACTAAAGAATGCAATTCATACCATACCAAAATGAAAAAATGAGATGATGAAAAAAAATAGAATTTATAGCTCGTCTTACATAGAACAAAAAATAGTTGTCTTCCTAGAAGATCTAAAAGTTTAACTAAAGAATGCAATTCATACCATACCAAAGAAAGCTGAAAAATGAAATGATGAAAAAAATGAACCCATAGCTCGTCTTACATAGAACAAAAATACCTTTGTCTTCCTAAAAGATCCAAAATATTTTAAGAAAAATTATTTAGTTTGATGATTAAAAATTATTAAATCAATTTATAATTGTGTTGGTTCTTAATTTTCATGTGCTAATAATTTATTCTTCAATTAAACTGTTTTATCTTTTCGTATTTCATACTTGAAATTCTTTTAAAATATTTTTAATATTTTTAATTTATTTCAATCATAATTTAATTTCCAATTTCATATAACTGACTATCTCAAATGTTTTTTTTGTTTTTTTAATTTTTTCTTTTTTGAATTTTAATTTTGAATGTTATATTATTTTTTGATTGTTATTATTTTTTAACAAAATAAAAAAACTAAAAAAAATAAAAAAAATATGAAATTTGATATTTCAAAAATAATAGATAAAAGGAAGTAAGAAGAGAAAAACCAAAAAAATTAAAGAGAAAAAAAAGAATAAAATAGGACAAAAGTGCATGCGGGATGTTTATTATAATTAAATTGTATTAAATATATAAAATATAATTGATTTTCAAAAAATTTGTAAAAATATGCAAGAAAAGAAATCAGGTTTATTAATTTTTCGTTCTCTACCTTCTTTTCCATAAAAATAAAATTATTATTTCACTTACAATATGTTATGCAAAAATCAAGCATTCTAGAAGATTGAAAACATTTAAGTGGCAAAAACTCATGAAAAACCATATATGATTCAAAGTAAATAATATAATTGATTAAGCGTAAATATTTGAAAACTTAAAAAGAATTTTTTAAAATTCTAACATTCTAAAGTAAGCGTACCTCCACATGACCACCAAAAATATTTATCTTTTTCTCCTCTCCTTTTTTTTTTTATATTTGATATTTTTCTATTTTATTCTTGCTTATTTATCTGTTGTATTAAAAAGTTCAAAAGTCACTTATTAGTTTATTTCTAATTAATATTTTTCTAACGTATATAGGTGACATATTTAGGTAGAAGTATTTTGGTCTACTTAATATCAGTATTTAGAGTTTTGAGTCCTTTTATCTCCATTTTGTAGTATTCTTTGGCCTATTAAATTCTCATTATTTACCTTTGTTTTCTCTCTCCCATTTTGTATTACATTTACACCGCCTATTAAACTTTCATTATTTATTTCCCCAAATGTAATCATTTAAACCCATTAAATTTCGATTAAGTAAACTTATTTACTTCATCATATGTAACGTTTAAACTCATAAATTTTCTTAGACAGAGTTTTCTTGTATATTTAGTTGATTATTTGAATATATTCACGTATATTTAATATTGTTTTAAGCTTTTTTGAAAGTTGGATTAAAACCGTATGTCATCAAATTGTATTGTTAAATACCCATTTAGTATAATAGAAATGAAATAAAATTGTTATTAGAGAATATCACGTTTATTCATCCAGAATATACTATCAATTAATTAATAGATGTTAAACTTGATAACCTTCTTTGTCTTAATTCCAACGTATAGCAAACGCTCGCGCGAAGCCTGTACTGACCCACTAGTATAATAATATATTTGTAGAAAGGGTAGAGTATCACATGCAGAATTTTATACGTCCCCAAAAAGTAAAGAGCTATCTTCAATAAATTCTCAATTCAAGAAACATTTATCGATTACATACTTATTATTTATGTATTAAAGATTTTATTTTTATTTTATATAAAATAATATATCATTTCGTTATAATTTAAATATGTATTAGTTACAAAGCATTAAGAAAATCACATTTTATTAGCAATATTAGAATTTTATGTTAGAAAGAATCGATCAAATGTTGCCATAACTTATGCTAGATTCTATGAGTTTTTTTCTTTTTCTATAATAAACAATGTATTTTGTTAATTTTAACTCTCTAATTTATTTATTTTTATTAATTTTATTTTCGGTTATAATTTTGATGCTTATTCACCAACAAAAATAATTCTTTTATGGAAAAATAGTAAAAATAATGCTAAATTATGACCAAATTGCTGATAACACATCAACATTTTACGGGAGCTTAACATTTCCTAAATATTATTTTAAAGTATTTTGGATATTTGCTCAAGCGTGCACAAATCAAAACTCGATTATGGAAAGAATGTAATGATTCATGAGATTAAATTCAAAGATTTAACTGATTTTTCATGAAAATTTGAAGTGTGAAGAAGAGGTTTTCATTTATTCTTTTGTTCGAAGAGTGTAATAGTGATAATGATCAAATCACTCTTGTCTTTTGTCTTTTGATCGACGCGTATGTACAAATGAAATAACAAAGTTTTGATTTGCTATTCAACTCACCCAATAAATGTCGAAAGAATGCTTTAAAAAAATATTCAAAGGGGAAATCATAGAAATCTAGTAAATATAGAGTGTGTTCTTTTACCAAATGCAGTCATACTATAAGCATTATTTTATCCATTTTCCTTTCTTTCATTATTAACCTATATATATAAAAATATTCTCCTCTTTATCTTTCCTCTTGATCCGGGCCGCGTCGTTGCGTGTGTGTCTCACGTAGGCTTGTACATATTCATTAGATGATATATGTAGAGCGACATATTATTAGACGAGATTAAAAAATATAATTTTTAATCAAATAAAAAATTCAGAAATTCCAAGGTATTACTTTACGAATATACATCCAAATAAATTATATTAGTTGCTTATATAAATGTCATTTATCTAAAAATATTTTATCAAATGGTCATTAATATAAATTTATTATAGAAATGAGAAAAATAATATTCTCTTTAACTCTTGTTAAGCTATATAATAATATTTTTAAATAATAATATTATTGAATCAAAACCAAATTAAATATCTAACAAAATGATAATATTTTATCATTATGAATCAAAACTAAATTAAATTTATTATTTATTAAATCAAAATTAAACTAAATATCTAATTAAATAATATAAGATCATATCATATCATATTATACTAAAAGTGGGAAGTCTCACATATCGATCCAAATCAAATACTGAATAATTATTTTGTAAATAAAGTAGAAAATTAAAAATATAAAAACAGAAAAAAGAATATTAAGTTATAAAATTTCAAATATTTAAATTTATAATATTTGATTAAATAATGAGTTATAATATTCATATTTATTATAGTTATTAAATTATAAAGTGAAAAAATCACGAAATAAAAAATAAATGACTAAATTGCTCATTAAATATTAAACGATATTTTTACCCTTCAATCAAATAGTATTTCAAAATATTTTAATCGAAAACATAGATATAAATCTTTTACAAATAACAAAAAAATGTGTAAAGAAAAAATAACCATGATACTATGACTTTGGGTTTACATTCGCTGAAGATGACTATAAATAATTATAATTAAATTTGATTAAAGTGAAATAACGTATATTAAATAAAAATATTAATTCTCTATTATGGCAACTGTATAGATTTAATTTAATAGTCTAATAATATTTATTGTAATATATATTTACTTTTAGTACATAAAATATTATTGAAATAGTTTTAGATTGAGGGAAAAATGGTAATCCAACTTTTAACTTGAGGATTCCACTTATATAATAATATGATGGTTATCATAATATAATAATCATCAAACCAAACGACTCCCAAGTATAATCAAGGGCGGGATTTAGTAAGGGTTTAGGGGTGTCACCTGACCCTACTTCATCAAAATTATTTACTAAATATGTATGCATAATTAAAAGGCAAAATCAAATATAAAGAATATATCATGTAAGTGACACTCCTATACACAAATGATTATGCTTTAAATGATTAAATATATCAAATTCTTAGTTGGGTGTGAGTTTTAATCTCCACAACTTCTTTTAATATTTTTAAATTTAAGGTAGCCAGCTGTAGCAAAAGCACTGCATTACGACCTTTAGTATAACACATGCTTTTTTTATATTATCAATTTAATCATATGTATGGTAATATTTACTTGCTATTCGATGTTTATATCGAGCTATATTAACTTACTATGGTTCGGTGATTTTCGATCTTTATACTAAATTATATTTACATGTCATGTTTAAGTAATTTAATAGGATGAAAATATGCATTACTTAACTATGATTAAGTGAAAATAGTCTACTAACTAACATATATCATGTATTTCTTGATGTGGTATAAACATTAAATGTCAATAAACTTTTTATTATATATTCTTTACATTCACTTTTACTTGTACAATTTAAAAAATTAAAAAATAATTTATCACTTATTTTCTAAATTACGTTATTATAGCGTAGTTATTTTCCAAAACAATGAATTTATGAGTTAACCGCACTAAACAACCGCATAGTATGACTCAATTACAAAAAAAAAAACCATGTATTTAAAATCAAATGCTTACCCCCTTTATATTATGAAAATTCTGCAATGCAACCCTACATGATGTATATTTGTAATTTAATATATTGAAATATAAATTAAAAAATAAATAACCTTTTTAAAAAAAATAAAAAAAATAAAAAAAATAAAAAAAATAAAAAAAATAAAAAAAATAAAATATTTTTTATGTTTTTTTATTAAAAATAATAAAATTTGTTTATCATTCAAATGTTATAATATAAAATGAAATATATAAAACATCCTGATGTAGTCATGAGTGAGGTGTGGCGAATTAGAATGTATCTGGATCTTGCGATGCATTAGATGTAGAGAGATTGTTTTTCGATAAGCCCTCTACTCAAGAAAAAATAGTCAAGGATTCCTAAAAAAAAAAGAAAATGCTTGAAAGTACAAACAACAAAAGATAGTAACAAAACACACATCAATACGATAATCAAGATACAAGGAACAACGAGATAGTAATAGAAAATGAACCACAGTTATTTAAAAAATATATACCAATATCATTAATAACTTTCTTGCACTTTAAATATGTTACGCCCCGCCGGGAGGCATGAATGACGCCTGTCTGCTTGGACTGGGATTGACTTGGTTGGGCATATGCATTTACGGTGCTTTGTCGGCAATTCAAAATCAAGAAAACAAGGCGTATATCTCGATATGAAAGCACGGCCTCGGGCCCTTGAGAGGCCGAGACAACGGCTTTATAAAAAATGTTGCGCATCGGCTTATGACAATAAAGGGATCACATGCGGTAGACAAAGAGATCGCGCATCTTGTCTGTCGTAATAGAATGGCTTGGTGGTCGTATACGATTATGGCCCGACAGACCACTAATTGGAAGCTACACTAAGTCTCTTACGGTCAACATACAAAACACAATAAATATAGGCCCCTTTGATAACCACGAGCAACTAATTGGCGTGTGATGCAAACCTCTAAGAATGAAAATATTGGTTGAGACGGAGGCTCAGCCTATCAAAATGATATACGAATAAAAGACAAGTAAGCCTCTACACAATCGGCAGCTTCGAATGAGGAGGTGACTAATGTAGCGGCTACGATTAGGTATTAGGAGGTCTCGAAACTGTCTGTCTAAACTTGCAACCCAGTATACGGCTGACCCATGCGTGGGCGTCAATATAATATAAGATATGTAAGACAATAATAAAGGCGTATTGTTACACCCAGTAAATTCTTGACGTAGATGCTTTGATAGCGTGTTAGTTAAGGATTTTAAAATTCCATACATGCTAGAAAAAAGGCAGGGAAAGATCGGACAAGCTCTAAGTCGGCGCGTCGCAAGGCAAATCGACTTATAAGTAAGTATTCCGTGAATGCGACTTAAAGGTCCGAATAAGCGCCTCAGCGGTTTTAATGTTAAATTATAATTTCAGGAGCAAACCCGAGAAACGAGGCACGAAGTGAGTTGATGAGATTCCTTAGTTTACGCTATTAACGCGGTCCAAACTCAAATTAACTCAGTCTTAGAGGTATTAAAGCGGCGAGCATTCCTACGGAGTTAGTTTTCGTGAAATTCGGTAGGCGAATCGTGGGCCTTTCTGCAGAGCTAAGGTAAGTGAAATTGCTCCAAATTAGTGTCAATATACTCCAACCCTAGTGAGTATTTCTCGCTCTGGACTTTCGAGAAATAGCGAGTTTTCGGCCGTTTTTCGATAAGTCAAAGTTTGGGCCATATATATATATATATTAAAAGTGATATTTCTTCCCGAATATTAGCGTATTTAGTTCTAATTGATATATATGAATGCGGTTGGGAGAAATAGCAAATCTTGTAGAAACTACGTCGATTAGTCAAATCGGCAGTATGTAAAGCTAATTCCTTGGCAAGTTAGTAATCGATTATAGCAAATAGCGTGGCTTATGAGAAGAAAGAATTCGAACTCGAGGTGAGTTCGGTATGAATCTAGCAAGCATATTTTATAATATTATGAGATATATTCGAATGAAAGTTAGTAAAAACGATATCAGACAGAGTCGGATGATATCTCAAATACGGTATAGTTGATATGAGAATCGGTTTAAACGAAGAGTTGAGAATAAGAAATCGGGAATACGAATAGTATTTTGAATCAAACATGCTTGCTATACGTGATTATTGTTTGTTGAGACTATTTGTGTTATGAGGCACCTTTGGCTGTCTCCTTGCTTCCACAAGGTTGAGAAATAGCTGTGTCGACCAGTAGAGTGGGGATACGCCACTCCCAGTGGTATGCGTCCATGTAGGGCGAAGATGGGATGGAGCATTCCCGTATGAGGGTGATCGGCCCTTAGCACTCTGAGCCGCAGTGCAAAGTACAAAGTCTGAGTTGAGTATAGGAGTCCTTCGGGCTCAGTTACGATTATATATCCCTCGTGATCTATTGTGCGAGTCATCCAACTCTGTCTCCAGGAGCTTGATATTCGGAGGTTTACATCATTTTATTTTGTTATATAGATACGGGTAGGTCGGGGCCCTTTGTCCAGGCCATCTTGCTCGATATTTCTTAGAGGCTTGCGATTGTGTATATATCTCCTGTGGTTAGTTGTGCGGGTCGTGTGGGGCCGTGCGTATGTTTAACTATTTAGTATTCTTCCCATTTTTATGTTGGCAGGTATTGGGGCTGGTATCCAGGTTAGTAGTGGTGACCTTGCCGGTCACGTGGTTGTTCAACATTTGTTACCTGCTTGATTTGAGATAAGCCCCAGACGGCATGGTGGCACTTTGTCGGCGCATAGGGTTCCACATGAGTGTGATTACGGTTAGTTGATGTTATAGTACGGTGGCATAGGCCTGGTCGGTCGGAGAATTTTGTGTTTACGGCAGTTATATAACCCCCGTTGATTCCATGAATACGAGTTAGAGCCGGAGTCGGACACCAGATGTGCTTAGGCTCGGTAGTCCAGCCGATTCGGAGTCACAACGGGGCACGGGTGCAGTCATACCCCCAGGCGGGGCGTGACATGATAGAAGATGATAAGGCGAAAGTAATCGGTAGAAGGGTAGAAGTTACTTAGAGTACGCTTTTATAGCCATGGCATTGGCCTACATCTAGTAGATAACTATACAAATAAGAGCGTAAGTTGTACGATTAAACACTCATGGAGGCTATGTCCCCATGCAGCAAATGTGCAAAAAAGAACCTAACTTGGCCCCCACGTAAGCACGGAAGGTACAATCAACACAGAGATAACCTCTTGCAGGCCCTCGCCATACACAACAGTCACCAATCAATCTATATACCCTATTGGTATCCACAGCGAGGCCACTACAAGTAGTGTGTGGTATACGTAGTCTCTTTGAGACTATCTTGGGCATACGAGCTCCTGTGGCGAGTTTTGGGCCTTTCGCCCCTGTGGCCCTTTTCCAGAGCACACGAGGCTCTATGAAAGAGGTTGTAATGCGCTATGGTGTAGAAAAGTCCATAATTGAATAAACTTAAATATGGCCGTAGAGCTCTACTTTAGTCATACGGACAATATATAGCTCAGTAAGTGATTCAATAGCCGATCGCGACACAATATCGTAGCTCATCAAGCAATACATAGCTCGTAAGCATTCTTGGCATCCGGTTATAACTCCATAAACGGATTCGTACAACTAGCAGCCTCTTAGCTATACATGGAGAGAGGCAGTGCAATACGATAATAATCTAGTCACTCATAAGGCATATATGGCCCTCGAAGCAATGCGGCCAGCTACTAGCCCCTAGAATGGTCTATATAGCCAACAAGCACATCCAGTGTGCCTACACCTAGCAAAGAAAAGTCCTGAGTGATTATAATCTTTAACGGCTTGGACGGAATAGGAGTGGTCAGAAGTGGCTTAAGTGATGAAATTTGAAGGTAAATGCTAGAACAATGATAGCTCGTAAGCGAATAGTAAGGTAGTAGGTGATTAATACATATATTCCTTTGCTTAGGACGACTACGGTCTTGCTACCCGGCTAGGATACGTTCCTAAGTGGTCGGCCCTAACTCTTCTGAGACACCTTACTATAACTCTTAGCCCGAAGGTAATACTGTGCTACTATAGTTCTAGTCTCTTTAGACCTTAACTTAGTACATCCCGATTTCATATGACTTCTCTAGACGGTTCATAGCCACGTAGAGCGAGTATATACGGATCCTGGCCCTTGTTGGCAACATGTACAGGCATATAAGAGCGGCACAGGATGTTGGCACGTCGACACTAATAAGGTTCCCTCCTTAGAATTGTCGGCTAGACTTCTCATTACTTGTAACAACTAAGATGGTTTCTGGCGACCTATATGACAAGCATTAAGTGTTTGAAAGGCGCGGTCGGCGATCGATCATATGGCGGTGACCAAAACGGATTCATTAGGCAACCTTGGTAGCCATCGGCTCGAAGATAACACCACCCACCCATCAAGATTACGTCACTGGGGCGTCGAGTATGCCAACGACCTACGGGCGGGCTGCTGTATGCAGCAGCAAATAGCCGAGAAGAAAGTTATAGCACCTAGCTTTGTGCCCTGTCTTGTCCAACTTACCAAGTTAAGCCCACTTGAGTTATCCACCAAGCTTCCAAGGCAGCGCAGTACGACGGCGAGACATCAAAATCCCACTAATACCGTGAACAAGAACATGGGAGTTTCTATGATGCTCTCTTATTATTGCTCTTAATATACTCTTTCACGGCGGGAAACTGTGATATAACCTGTCACGTCCTAAGTAGTAACTAACCACCACATAAATATAGTCATCGTCTCGTCACGACGGCTAATCACAACATATATGAATCATTATTTACTTTCGAGGCATAGGTCGTATCATTATATGACAAGAATAACTTGTCGAAGAGATTAGCTATGCGTACCTCGAATGCCATTTTTATTCACCCAAAACGAGTTTCCAACATGAAGTCAGTAATTTCACTCAATTACGGCCACTTTACGGCGGAGAGAATAAGGCTATTCCAATGCTGAAATTCGGCAAATGAAAATATCTTTCAAAGACATTAACTACAACTCAACTTCTATCCGGTTCGGTAGAAAGCTTATAAATTCTTGGGAGTTTAGAAGGTAGAAATGTTTACCTATCACCTATATTAAGCTTAGGACTCAATTAGAAGTGAGTTACGCAGCTTTTGCTCGGCGGGGTTTCGATACTTCTAGCGAAATTTCAAGAAATAAATCAGTAGATATTTCCTCGTAGACACGGAACTTCGTTATCAAAGATAGTTGCGTTTGACGAGGTTTAACGGCATGTCTGGCTAATGGATGAAACTCACGCTTACTCTCTCTTACTCTGCTCGAGGGAAATATTACAAATGAAACTTAATCAACTCAAGAAAGGGACTTATATATAATTGAGGCGGTGGCGGAGTGGGGGCGGCGCCACGGCGCTGCCTCTTGCCCGACCTCCCTACTCGCTCGATGCTATGTTCGTATACTCATCACCCAGGGCCTTTCCTGTATGTCGTACTCCAAAACTCTCGGCTTATCGTACGCACGCCTCGTTAAATGATAAACTTACGAGGTGTAACAAAATATATATGTTATTTGTAATTTTATTTAATTATAATGGAGTTAGTATCTCAAAAGGTCACTTAACTATAAGAATTAATGTTGCAAAGTCACTAAACTTTGATTTATATCGATAAAATCACTCAACTTACATTGTTTTCATTACAAAAATTACTCAACTAAAAATATCATAAAAAGAAAATATGATATAATAAATTCTAATTTTCATGTTATCTAAACTTGGGGTCTCAAATAAATAAATTTTTTTAGCCATTTCTTATACCTTATTTATCCACCCACGTATCAAATTGGATTTCATCTTAAAAAATCATAGTATTGTATATGTTATTATTAAAAAATAAGGCGTAATATTTGATACGTTTTCTTGTAAAAAAATCTAAAGATAACAATGATACTAACAACACATATAATTCCTATATTTAGGACTTAATTTAAAATGGTCTTTTATATATATATATATATATATATATATATATATATATATATATATTTGAATTTGCTTTTGTTCTTTATATTTATTAAAATTGAGTATTGCAATGTTATTATTAAAACATAATACAGTGTGATTTTTGATGAAATTGACTAGTAAAAAAATGTGAGATATTCCAAGCCAGGCAAGCCACGGAATGAACTTTTAGTATTCATTTCACTTAATTCGTGCAATGATATTTGAATACTTCTTTCGATCATTAATTATAAAAAATAAATAAATGAGTAAATGTTTAGATGCTTCTTTCGACCCTTAATTATAAAAAATAGTAAATGAGTAAACATTTACCTTTTTTTCAAACCTCTAAAAACAATTATTGTTATTGAAATCATATGGTCAATGATTTTCATGGTATAATTTGAGCAAAAGTATCGGGAAAAGTCTTATTTTGATTTATTTTTCAGTTTAAATAGCACACATGTATACTTTTTATGAGCTAATTAATTTTATCAAAGGTTGCTGTCATAGATATAATAAATAAAATACACGGCTTGAGCAATTTCTAAATGAAACTCATTTTAGTGCATGGGTGGGTGGTATAAGAAATAATTTTTAAATTTTATTTATTTGTAAGGCTTCATAATTTACATGACATAAAAAATTATATTAATTTTTTGTTTTTTTTAATATTATTATATTAATCTTAATATTAAATTTTACAAAAAATCAGGTAGAGTTTTTTCTGTTTTTAAATTTTTTAATAAGTTAAAGTTTAATGACTTTGCAACATAAATTCTCATAATTGAGTAACCTTTTGAGATATTTACTCATATTTCAATGGAATTTCTCTTTTTATTTATTTATTATTTTAGTTATTTATTTATTTTTCTTTTTAAAATTATCTTAAATATATAGTTAAATTAGATGAAGTTTCATTTGTGTAGAATTTCATAGTATAAAAAGTGTAAGTGTTTGATTATAAAATATATAGGGTATATTCATGGCGAGTAATAGTACATGAGTGTTCGATTGTAGTTAATACTTAATTTATTATATTGAATAATGATATAGTAAAATTGTTGCTTTATTTATTACTCTTTAAAATATTTCAAATATTGAAACAGATAAAAAAATCGATAAAAATATTTATTACTTAGTTATAACTTTTATAAGTGAAATGATAAAGGTAATGTAATAAACAATAAACATGAAAGAGTTATTAAAAGATTAATAGGAAGGGAAGATGAAATTGAATATAATTCGTCCTCCTTCGTTGTACACCGTTGATTGACTATATCATCCAACGGTTGAAACTGACGATCCGCGTCATCCAAAAGTAACCAATGAACAGTCAGTCCCAAACTCCTATATAAGTATTCCCTTCATCCCTCTCACTTCACACACAATTCAAACTCCAAAATCCCTCCAATTTGATACCTCAAATCTTCTCTTTTCCCTCTGTGAGATGGCACCTAAGGCAGACAAGAAACCAGCGGCTGAAGGCTCCCTCCGCCGGCGCCGAAATCAAAGGCCGGCAAGAAGCTGCCCCAAGAGACGCCGGAGACAAGAAGAAGAAGAGGGCGAAGAAGTCGATTGAGACCTACAAGATCTACATCTTCAAGGTGCTGAAGCAGGTTCATCCAGACATAGGGATCTCAAGCAAGGCTATGGGTATCATGAACAGCTTCATCAACGACATCTTCGAGAAGCGCTCCAGGAATCCTCAAGCACTAGGTACAACAAGAAGCCCACCATCACTTCACGGGAGATTCAAACCGCCGTCCGGTTGGTCCTCCCCGGTGAATTGGCCAAGCACGCCGTCTCTGAGGGTACTAAGGCGGTTACCAAATTCACTAGCTCCTGAAATGTAGTGATTTATGATTTCAGTTATGATTTTGGTGATGTAAAGAAGAATTGCTAGAAAAATAGATTTGATAAATTGATGCTACATTATGATTTAAATTATTCAGAAGTGAGGATAAATTGTCACATAAGTTGGGATAAACAAACTAGAATTATGAAAGTGATTGAAATCTATACTAACAATATATTTAATATAGTCTCACGAAATAGAGTTTGAAAAGATTAAAGTGTATGTAAATTTTATTTTTACTTTATAGGAATAGGTATTTCGATATATATTATTCAGCTTGATCTAAATGTCATGAAAAAAAAAATATAAGAAATAATTAGATAATAAAAAAAATAGTAACTAGCAAAATATTATAAATAATTGAAGTATAAAAAATTTCATGTAGTAACAAGAATTAAAGACAAGAAATCACAAAGCACTACTACAACTCCTAGTGAGCGAATAACGAAATAACACACTACTATTTTTAATTTTATCTTAATTCATATTTTTCACAACCTACTACAAATTGTTTCTAGCAAGGTAAGAGGAGGAACTTGATAATCCATATATGCACTCTAAAAATTAGTTGAGAAAATTTTATAGCACAAAGTTCATTATTCTTTTTTGTCCTGAGAATTTGAGTTAATATTTAGTCGGCCGATTATGAAAATTTATATTGTAAAGTTACTGAATTTTAATTTGTATCAATTAAATCACTCAACTTATAATTTTTCCCCACTAAATCACTTAATTAAATATATTATAAAAAAAATTTACGACATGACAAAATAATTTAATTTTCTATGATATGTAAATATGAACTCCACAAATAAATAAAATTAAAAAAAAATCACATTTCTTATACCCAATCCACCCACCCACACATAAAAATGAATTTCATCAAAAACGCTTTGCATGAATATTGTATATGTCGACTTGGAAAAGTTCATGCTTTCGAAGAATTTGAAAATGGAGGCGAACCTTTCCTGCATTATCCATAGTCGGCCTCACTCACAGGTGATTCTCCAATGGTGGAAGGGCCGTCACTAGCCAATGCATCGCGATCATTGGTTTGGCTTAGGAAGAAACCACTTAGATTTTGAAATCTTTTAAAAAATTTCAAGATTTTAAAAATATCATAATTACGGTAAGTTAAAAAAGAAATTTAACTTTTTTTGTCTTTTTGACCCCCACAAAATAGAAGGCAAAACAAATTGGTTGAGTTTTCTAAAGACATGAGCGATGATAAAAGTTTGAATGAGAGAACGAAAGTTTGAGGATATAATGGAGAAGGGATAAAGATTAGGAAGTATGAAGATTTAAAGATACTCTCTTAAAAGATTAATCGGTGTGAAGAAAACGAGATCATTGACAAGATATTTATATAGGGGTGAAAGTAATCATGACCTTGAAGTGAGTGAAAGCTGTTCTGAGCGGAGGATTGGTGGCACATGGCGGACAATATTTAATGTGATGGGAAAGGTGTCCTTTGAATGTGAGCGTTGAGATGTTTTACGCCTAAGAAAACTTTTTTGATTTCTACGCGAAAGAGGCATCGATGACTATTTAAAGCTTCACGAATGCTTTCTAGGTTAGCATCTAAAATCGAGGACTATATTGATATAGGAAATATTATTTCAAACACGCGACAAAAGGCATACGGTGCCACATGTCACCAAGATATCGAGGATGAAGGCATGATGGAGTCAACAAGAAAAAAACAAATGAGTCTCACATGGACAAGTCCAAAACCACTCTTCGTGCATTAAGAAGAGACAGCCACGATGATCATGTTGAAGGAATAACAAGAAGAGGATATCAACTACATCACATGTTAGCCGGCTCGGATTGAGACGCAATGAAAGTGACAGCCAGCGCGTAGGCAAAGTATACGGAATGCCGCAATAACGACAAGGCGATAGGCGACATCGCAATGACGATGCGAATATCATGATTAGCACTTTGTACTATCAAGCCTAGTGGGAGCCATTTGATTGGTCGAAGTACTATGACAGAAAACTATAAATAGATGCTCTTGTCACTTGTAAAATGGATCGATAAACGATGAAATACAACTTTATTATTTTCTTGCTCTCATTGGCTCTCATCCATTCTCTTTGCTATTGGTTGCTTGTTGACAATTTTAACTTGGACATTTGAGGTCGAGAAGGCTTTTAATACCTAATCGGGGATATCATCATATAATCTTTACTTCGTGCTATATTAAGTTTGTCTTACATATATTTCGTCCATTAATCATCTTAATCGCTGTTATTTATCTTGTTTAATTAAAATTTGTGATTTAATTTATATTGTGTGTCGCTTATCATTATAAATTTAATTATCTTTGATTTCATTGATAAACAAATAGAAACCTAATCCAAATTAAATACACCCTACTTTAGGAAGAAAAAATAATCTAATTTAGTTTAAAAACAAAAACAAACAAACTCTCAAATTTATTTCAACTTGCCAATTGCTTCCAAAATGTCTCAATCTTAACAATTTGATAAAATATGTGAAATCTTTTTGTACGAAAAATATACCGAGAAAATATCTTGGTTGTTTGGTATATGGTTTTAAATGCTATCCACATATGTAGCCATATTAGGACTATAAAAAAATCTAGGCATTAAAAAGTTTAGAAAATAGTTTGGTGTATCCCCTCAGTAATATAACTACTAATGTTGCAATTTCCAGAGAAACGTTCAATGAAGGGAAAATTAGAATCCGTAAATTTATTGAATTCTGTCGAACCCGATAAGCAAGGGCAGAAAATGGGAATCTGGAACTTGATAAATTCAGCAAAGAAACGGTGAAAAAGTATGTGAAATTTCCTATGGATACAGCGGCCGCGGTGCGGTGAGATGGACGACGTCGTTAGAGTTAAAGGCTTCCAAAAACTTAGTGAGTACATGGCTGATGATGAAAGTCGCGCTATGATGGTTCATTTCAGCGCAAAATTCATCAAAAATGCTACTGTTTATGCTTTCAGGGAAGCAGCCAACATCTTAATTCCTGGTTAGCTCCTTTTCTCATCCTAAACCAACTTTTGTGATTATCATATGTTAAAAATGGTGTTATCTTGGTCAACACAAAAGATAGAATTAGAATTATAATTGTTAGTATGCGTTGACGGACAAGAGGTGAGTGATATTCGGAAAGAAAAGTATAGTTTTGACTTAACACGAGTTTAAGAAAGTAAGACTTGTTATCTTAAACTAAAGATATGTATAGTGTCTCAAAATATCTTTTAATCGTCTAGTTGTTTAAAAGATAATAAAGCGTGGAAAGTTAAAGTTAAGAGTTGTAAAAAAAGTAGAGACATTTTCTTTGGAAACATCTTTTAAAAATGAGTAAAGCGAATAAATTGAAAGCGAAGTGCGAGAGTTCATTGTCATAAAATAGGGAAAATGAGTGTGTGATGTAAGTAGTGCTTTAAGTGTAGGATTCATAAAGAAGTCAAAATTTAAAATTTTTCCAAGACAAGGCAATGAAAATATATACAGCAGGACTATGAAAGTTAAATAGCAGAGTCATAGTGAAAAAGTACTTTAACAGTAATGTTTGGTAGCTAATTTGGATTGGTAACTTACAAAAAAGGTCAAAGTGATAAATGTCATGTCATAACAGATAGTGTAAAATTCAACTATTAGACTGAATTACCTGGAATGCATGTGCCCATTAGATATTGCGATAGTAATAGAATTCTGCGTAGAGTTTTCTCCCATGATATGACAATGAGTTTTTATAAATTGAAAAGACGAATAATCGAATCGATATCCTAAGTTACTATCTACAAAATCAAAAATAAACTAAATATTTGGTTGGCTCAAGCAACACATCTATATTTAAAACTGTATGACACCTGTAGCCTTCAAATCCTAAATCCGCTAGTGCATGTACTAACGTACCCTTTCCAGGTCCATCACAAGGAAAACGAGGAAAAATAATTTAATATTAGGTGAAAATAGAAGCAGAGATTTGAGTACCGTAAGCTCAATTTACATGTGCAGGTGGAAGAGCATTTGCCAAAATTTTCTCGGAAACAGTTCGTGAAATAGAAATTGAGTCTCGAAATAATACAACTGGTAGTGTTGCGCTTAGAGATGCTGGAAAGCAGAGAGCAGAAATTAGATTCTGAAAGTAGAGTTCAGGTTGATTCATTTGCACAAACACCTGAAGATGTCCTGAGTCTTCATGATGATGGAATTCATGGGTACTCGTTGTCTCAACGGTACAGTTCCTCATCATCCACAACTGAAGAAACCATAAGTAAGTCTAAGTTACTGTTATTAGGATTTGGGTATGTTGTAATTGTTGAAGAATGAAAAAAGTTTTGTCGATGGTTAATAAGATTGGATTTAGTCCATACTCCCCTTGAGACAGCCCCGGGGCACCATAGCATGTCGGGAATAAGGGGGACATAGTGAACGTAACCTCCTTTGGTTGGGGCTGTGACTCCCCTATCCTTTCAATTTTTAGGCTTTTGGGGTTGAGTTAGGCTCAAAATTCGTTTCTTAGGTAATATTAGATCTAAGTTAAACTACCTTTTTATTTTTTTACATGTTTTGGTTCTGTTTGAATTTTTATTTTTTATTTTTGTTAATAGATTCAAGTTACCTCTTTGTTATGTTCCCCTTGAATTTTGTATAATTGGAAACAGAAGCTTCATAGATGTCTCTAAAGTGCAGTATTTATGAGTATGAATATGGTTGTAGTTAGATTCAACTATACCTCCTTGTTTTCTATAATTTCAAGTTTGCTTCAGCGCTTTAAGCAACAAAGCTATGACCTTTAATAAAGTAGTAGGCTTTCTTATTAAAAGCGAAACCGAATATTCACTAAATCGGGTATTAAAAACAAATACTATAACGAAACAACTAATTATTCTAGAAAACTAGTGGCAGTAACATATGCAATATCCAACATTTTTTGTTGTTGCAAATCAAAATAGCAAAAGCTAATAATTACAAACTTTGATGGAGATAAATCAGATGACAAATAAAATTATACTAAAATAAGCATAATATTTAATATGATTTAATTTGGTCAAGTAGCATTACAATTGGGAAAACTAATAAAAAGGATAAACTGTTGAGAGAATAATCTCTCCCAAAACAAGACTCTTTAAAGACTATATTGTGTATATTATTGTGTTATGTATGAGAAGAAGATATCTTCTATCTATGGAAATTAATCTTCTCCTCCAAGAAAAATGATAGTTATGATGGTTCTTTTACACAAAGATACCTTATCAATCAAGAAAATCGCTTTTTGAAATAAAAAGCAGTTATGATGCGAATCTAAGCCAGTAGAAACCGGGACAAATCCTAACAAATCTCCCCTTGGCCTAAAATTTCTAAAAAAATTAATTTTCATCTTTCTACTTCACATAATCTTCATATATCTTGCTACTTACCGTAAAATTTGGATGTGTTAAAAATTGGAGTCATATGCGTTAAAAGTAAGCACGGATTGAAATAGAAGCCATATGCGTTAAAAGTGAGCACGGAGTTGAAAGTGAGGTATGCATTAAAAGTAAGCATGCGTTGAAATTGGAGCTCAAGTGTTAAAGTTAGCAAGCATTTGAAATTTGAAATACGGCATTAAAGTAGCGTAGATTAAAATTTCGATTTTGATTTTTAAAGATAGAGCAACGAGGATAGTTGAAACTTTGTTTACGTTAGTACTTTAGACTTTTCTTTTTGTTCTTGATAAACTCGTATCGTCAAATTAGTTGCAACTTGATTTGTCTTCAACCTTGATGAGCCATTTGGCTGAACCATTGATTGAAGCATTGGCTCTGTATACCACTTGTTGGGGCCCGAAATAGCGAGACAAATAAAACTATACTAAAATAAGTCAATATTTAATATGATTTGGTCAAGTGACCTACATATTGGGAAAACTAATAAAAAAGGATAAAAAACTATTGAGAGAATAATCTCCTCCAAGTAAGACTCTACATTGTGGATGTTATTGTGTTATGTATGAGAAGAAAAGATTTTTATTTATAGAAGTGTAAATGTTCTCCTCCAAGAAAAACAATAGCTATGATAGAGTCTTTCCACAAAAACCTTATCTATCAAAAAAATCTTTTTGATATAAAACACAATTATGATGCAGAATCCAACTAAGATATAGCCAAAAATTCAGGACAAATTCTAACAAACAGAAGCATAGTATTTCTATAGGTCATATCAACTAGTTGAGATTGGAACATTTACATCGGAGTCTACTATTTCATTTGAGTATGTTTAGCTTACTAAATATTGTATTACAAATTTACAATGTTAGGGGTAAGGCTTGTAGATTTACAGAATTCCTGATTTTGAGAATTCTAATTTGTTGCAAAAGATAATTATTAAGTTTGGGGAAATAAACCATTCGACATATGACAGAATCAGATTTAGAAGATTTATATTGTGTTGAAAATCATAAAACCCTGAGAAACTAAATAACATGCAGCCAAGTCTGACTCAAACACTGTTTTGTTTGCATGGAATAGTGTTCTATATTTGGTTTGGTAGACAAAGCTAGTGAATTGTAGAATTTATTGATAAAAATACATTATATAGTAAAAACTCCTTCGGGGAGGTCCAAGCTTCATCAATGAATACCATTCCGGAAGGGCTAGAATTCTAACCTTTTATCGGGACCTACGGGCCAAGGGACGGTGTCGGGTAAACGGTTTCTATGGGCGTAGGCCTCTGATGAATACTACAATTTTTACTAGTATTGTATTGTAATTCGATGTTTTATGTAACATATGAGAATTATTGATATTCTGATTTGACGTCTTAAAAAGTAGTATTAAAAATTAATTAAATAGAAAAAAATTGAAATAATTTGAAAATTTACAATTTTATTATATCTATTAAGTTAATTATGAATTTGATATGTATTGAAATAATTAGAAATGTTTTTTTAATTATAATTTTAAAAATATAATCATCCCACCCCCAACTTAGAAATTACATGAAATTTGTTGAAGTATTTTCTTTTTTTCATACATAAATTATTCCTTGTTTTCATTATTATCAAACTGTAATTTTTAAGGGTTAAACCTCTCGGCTTGAAAAATGACAAATTTTATGCAGGTAATGTATTGTATTGTAAATATAATATTTGAATAGATTATATCGTTTGCTATTGTTTAATAATATTTTTATTGTTTGGTTTGACTATATCGTACTATATCGTAATTGATAATTTACTAAAATACATAAATTATTATATATGTTAAATTTATGGTAAATTACTAATAAAATAATTTAAGATAATTTTCTTTTAACTAATTTGTCACAAATTATGACTTGTAAATATATTAAGTTGTTAAATTCATGAAATTCTAACAAGCTAATTTATCTCCATACGAGACAACACAAGAAGAAAATAAAAAGCTAGCAAATTTATAAAAAAGTTTAAGAAATCAAACCTAGATAAAGAGGGCGGAGCCGCGAGGCAGAGGCGAGATACGAGAGAAGCTGTATAGGTAGGATATTTTGGGTGGAGCTAAATAATACGGGGTAAAGGGTAAAATATGATTATGTAATATTACGTAGGGCATAGTGAAAAGAGAAATTAGGTAACAATGAGATTACATCAAAACGGTGGGTTCATAAAGTGAAGCTTTTCATGATTACTTAACCATGAAATTAAATCATACCATATCATATATTTTAAGTAACAATCAAAAACAAATATGATACTCTTAGGGGTGGTTTGTAGACAAGTAATGCATAGAATAGTAATCTGAGGTAGTAATGCATGGATTGTTGATACAGGATTGTAATCTTTGAGATTATTTTTATAGTGTTTGGTTCGGTAATGTTAAAAACTGGATATACCATATATTGTGTTTTGTTTAAAACTATACAAAAATCTTCTTTACAATTATACCCTTGAATTTTGTATAAAGAAATCTAGAAAATGGATCGAGGGGTAGTCTAGTCATTTAGGGGTCTTATCCGAGGATTCGTTATCACAAACTTAAATTATTCATTTATTTTTCTTAGTATAAAATAATACATCATATGATGTATAAGTAATCTATGTATTAGATTGAATTGAGTAACCAAACAATGTATTGGTTGGACTAAATCTTAATCCAAAAACTATTTTAATTAATATAGCCCTCTTTTAAGCGAGTCCTTAGTAACGATACAACTTTATAGCATAGGTAACCACCCTAAAAACAAAGGGTAACTTAGAGATGAGTTGTGGATAATATTGAGATATATACTATTAACCATGTGTTTAGATATAATATTTATTATAGAACAATTATTTATTGATTTTAATAAAAGACTAATAGATCATATATTGTAATTATGTCCTTCACTTATAGTAGATGATTTAGTATATAGAGTTTAACTTATGCATGAAAGATTAAATCACCGGTTCTTATAAGTATAAGGTTTATATATGTTTTCAATTTAAGATGAAAATTGAACAAATTAATCGGTACAATTGTATCACAGATTAAATATAATTTATCTTGATTATGAGATGGTGTAATTCCAAATTCTTGTGCTAGTACATTTTGTATGTATTTGAACGGACAAGTGGAGATAAGTATTTTCTCGACTTAATAAAATAAATTCTCTAGATCATTAAATGTACTTATACTCTTAATCTTGATATAATTATTATGGTCAATGTAATTTGTTTATTGTTTTGATATATTAAAGGGTGAAAGTCGATCTTTTGTGAGCTAAAATATTTAGATGAGTTGGATGATAAATAACATTTGTGAAATAATAATTAGTCGATGGAATTCATGTCTCGGCCTAGAGATTTGATGATACTCTTCTGATTGCTTATAACAATGCGAAAACCTGCGGAATTGGATTAATTAATAGTCACATGAAATAAGTTAAGCGTTTGAATAAATGATTAAATAAATCAATGAATTAAATAGTCGAAATTTAATTGATTGATTGATATCACAACCAATCTTAACATGGAGATTGGCTAAATTAATGAATGATTTTTGAAATTACCAAGGAGTGCAATTATAGATTTTTAGTGGAAGCAATCGTAATTTGTTATGATAAATTGAATGGAATTCGTTAACAGTGTACCACAATTGGAAAGCCTCACTAATTAATTTGTGGTCCCTATTATGCCACTGATTAATTAATAAACTTGAAAAGAAAGAAGCCGGTTTTCTAGAAAAGTAAAATCTTACATATTTTGGTTAAAAATAAGCGTCTTGGAAAGTTTGACTATTGACTGAAAGAAAAGATTTCTATCGTTTTGGGACTAGAGTTTTATAAGAACTTTGGCCTTTCGAAACGTGCTCGCCCACACAAGTATTTCCTACTCGGAGATTTTTAGGCTATAATAGAAGATAGCGGACCTAGAACGCATTGGACTATTTGTACAAAGTTTGAAATTAAATCTGTAGATATTTAAGAATAAATATCAATTTATGTTGTTAAATCTATATTTTATATTATCTATATTACATACAAGTATGATTCTAATTATTTGATTCCGTTAAACACACTATATTCCAACGGATAAAATTAAAATAAGTCACTCATGTGGTTTTTATAAAGCTTTATACTTAAGAAGAAGAAAAGGACAGATAATAAAAGATGTGTAATCACTTTCTGAATGTTCATTAGACCACAAATTAATTTTTTTCTAGTTTTATTATTTTCCTATTCATAAAAGTCGATAATTTTATAACCTAATTTCAACAATAAAGAAATATGATAAAAGAATTAGAGATGTCGTTTGGTATTGGTTTAAATTACGGGGTATTATTAATACATGAATTGATTATGGAAATTGATAGATTATTTTATGCAGAGATTAGTTATATAATGTTTAGCCATGTTATTCATGTATAACTTATTCCACCTTCTATCCTTATACGTACATAAGATAATACATAGATTGCCATAATTTATACATGTATTAGTTATCTTTAGTTTCTAAATTGCAAATCAATCAATATTAATTTTATATATGAATAACTTACCCCTTTTAACTAGCTACCAAACTTGGTATTACTTATATAAAATTTAGTAGCCAGCACACAACTCACATTCAAATCGGCTACCAAATGATCGCTTAGTGTTCTTTAATCTTTCTGATAAAATCAACTATGAATACCTCTATTTTTCATTTTGGATCTTTTATTTATTTCTCTTTTTAACTGTTTATTTATTTTTGTATTAACTTGAATAGAATTTTCATTTGAGCTGAAAATATAATGTCACGTGTGGTATTATTAAACACATTAAGCAATATTCTCACGTGGTGGGTGTGCAAATTAACCTTCAAAAATTATAATTTAAGAATAACAAGAACATTCGATAGTTTAAGTATTATAAAATAATATTGTTATCGGAGGATTTTATGCATTATATTTAATTTTTAAATAATATGTGTTATTATTCAGATATATTTTTTTTTAATCATAATACATATTGTGCCAAGTGTGTTCTTAGCTAACAAATAAATACTCCACCTTTAACAATGGTGCATTTAACGACCTTCTTGTTTCAACTTGTCTATTGTGTCTTGTAGACACTCGATACTAATTTGACATATAAATTTTGGAGATCACAGATGAGAGCGTTTGTAAGGTGGGTAATAGTCTTCAAATAGAGGGCGTGTTGGGTATGCAGATGTCTTTCTCAAAATTAAAGTATTATTGTATAGTGAGATCAAATTTATATGTTTATTTAAATATTATGTTATTCTTTAAAATTATTTTATAAGCGTAAAATACACATTCTAATAAATATTAGTCGGGAGTTGTTTTCTTTAATTAGTATAATCTTAGATCTTGAGAAATAAGTAATTAAATTGAAGATAAAATATAAATAAATGCTTTTCTCTCGGTAAGCTAAAATTAATAAATAAAATAAATATATTCTTAATACAATGAACAAGTAAAAAGTGAATTGAGAAATATTTTAACCAGCGTTTTCATTAACTTTAAATTAATTAATTAATCGAAAACCAGTAACGGGCTGAAACATCTGTGAGACTTGAGAGGAAGGGATAAATATGAGGGAAATTAGTCTTTTTCATGTATTAGGTAAAGAGGAGACGAAACAGGAGCAAAATTCTTGTGGATAGCAGATAATGGGCATTATACAACAATTCCGAGCAGTCGCCGGGAAGCTTTTCAGCCGGAGAGGTCAACAGAAACCATCAGATGCATATGTTTCAGAAGGTGAGTACAGTGGCGGCGTTGCATCGCCGGTGACCAAAACCAGTAGTCCCGTCAAGTACGCGGGAGCTCAATCAGATGAGTACGTCTTCTACCCAGATGGGCGAGAGAAGATTAGTGACATTCTCTGCAAGCTCTCCGTAAATTCGCTATTGTCTCTGCCGTCGACGAATCTCTCGAGCCGTTGCTGGTCAGAATCTCTCTCTCGTACCTTGAGTATATTCGCTCGGCAGTTTTCATAATTCGGAATATTTATCCTGGATTACATTGTTCAGTTTTGATGTTGGTTTTACTGAATTTCTGTTCGCTATTTGATAAAATTGATAAGGTTGAGCTGTATTTTATGTAAATAGGTTTTCAATTAGTTAAGATTGATTTCATCTCTAAGCTTTGTGTGTGAGGTCCTCTGTACAGCTTTTTTTAGGACTGTTTTTGTATAAGCCAGGGTCTACCGGAAGCCACATTCTACCCTCTGAGACCGAGTTTGTGGGATTACGTAGGTTGTTGTTGTTGAAGCTTAGTGTGTGAGGGGGAAAGTCATACAGTACTGTTATTTAACATACTTGTTGAGTGTGCTAAATTTCCTGTGTAAATGAGATCCAGGCCATTTGTGACTGACAACTGAAAACAGTTGCTGGTAGACTTGTTAATATTGGGCAACTTTCTACACTAATTTTCAGATCAGAACTCATTCTGTTGGTACCCCATTGTATATGCAATATGTTTGGAATTATCAAAGGACAGTTATTATCCCCTCCAAATCGTGTACCATAAGTCTATAACAGAGTCTAGCTTATTTAAGTTTTCTGCTTTACTTCCTCATGTTTGTATTTGCGCCTAGCTTATATGATTTTTCTGGTTTACTTCCTCTATTTGTATTTGCGCCTAGCTTATTTAAGTTTTCTGCTTTACTTCCTAGTGTTTGTATTTGCACTTAGCTTATTTAAGTTTTCGGTTTACATCCTCGTCTTTTTATTTGCGCCTAGCTTGTAACTTTTCTGGTTGTTTGGAATTACCTCCGAACTGTTATTATCCCCTCCAAATCCTGTACCATAAGTCTATAACAGAGTCTAGTTTATTTAAGTTTTCTGCTTTCCCTCCTCGTGTTTGAATTTGCGCCTAGCTTATTTAAGTTTATGGTTTTACCTTGTATCTGTATTTGCGCTAGCTTATTTTAGTTTTTTCTGCTTTGCTTCTAGTGTTTGTATTTCATAGCTTATTTAAGTTTTCTGGTTTACATCCTCGTGTTTGTGTTTGCGCCTAGCTTACTTAACTTTTCTGGTTTACTTCCTCGTATTTGTATTTGAGCTTATTTAAGACTTCCTGTTTCCTATCATGTTGTATTTACTGACAATGAACTTCTTCCAAATATGGTGTTCCACTTTTCTCTGTTTCTTTGGAATAATTTCTTTCAATTAATTGTTTCTTCTCTTTCCTTTTAGTTCAGCATTAAAGTTGATTGTCAATATTGACAAACCACTAGAAGCTGGGATGTTTAAAATAATGTTGAAACCAGTGGAAACATGATTTCTACCATTTATCTCAATGCCATTTACTGTAATTGGTTCTTCCAATCTTGTGCCCTTGGTCAACACTCAACACAGTAACTTCTTGTACCTAGATTTTGTCTGGAAGGACCTAAACATGATAGAAAACACAAAGTGGGCATGGTATAATTTACTCACTTTTTAAAGTAGTTTAAGTGGGTCTTATCTGATGTCTTGGGGGGGGAGTAGGTCAGGGATGGGGTATGATTAGGAGAATGATAATTTGGGCGGCCTAGTTCCATCTATGGTTGATGTACGGGGGAAGAGGCAATAGGTGCAAATAATCTTTTGCTCCAAACAAAAAGCTCGTGGATTCGTTATCCTGGCTAATCTTGAGAAACATCTTACCCTATACCCCAGCCAGCACAGCCTCCCTTCCCTCTGATTACACTCCGTTAAAACTTTTGCAATGTAATTTTATACTGATTTTAGGATATGTCACATAGCTTCATAATAATGTTGCAAAGCTTCTGCGTAATTTCCTTGGGGTTGAGCCGAGTCACAAGATTGGAATGCTTATTACTGTTAAGACGTTAATCTTATGCTCCATTCATGGGATACTTGTTTTCAATCCCCTTCAGGATCCCTGCTATTTCTGTCATCCTTTGCCCACATCTTAATGTTAGCCAAAGCTCCACCCAATCCTGTCTACAACCAAAACGGCCACCCTTCTGTTGATTTTTTTGAGGTCCTTTTAGGATTAGGACCAGCTGTTCGGATTTTGGATAACGTAAACAGGCTTCTAGTATTTTCACATGTTTCTTGATGATTTTATCCAACACCTTTTACTTTGTGTGCTCGATATACTAATTGGATTTCAGTTGTTTCTGCAGGTGGGAATAAAATCATAAAGGAAGGATCAAAGGATAAATCGCCTTCACGTCCTAGACTTGACAAACAAGATTTTACTGTTATGATGGAGGAGATGCAAGCAAGGATGGAGAAACTTCAGTATGACATGAACAACATGAAGCAGCAAAATGAGGTGTCAGCTAAGTGTGCCAACGGATTGGAATCCTTCGAGTTCTCGGCAGGCCTATCAAGAGTTCAACGCCTACCAAATCTAATAGAAAAAAGGTTTTAATTCGTTCTCGGATGTAGAAATCAGTAAAATATCTTGGCAATGAGGTTTCTGCAATCTTCCTTGGCAATATGAGTTCTGCTTCTGTAATTTTATTGTGATTTGTATTATAGCTGTATAATACATGTATTAATGATCACATAGAAGTATTGAAACTGGTACTCAGATGTGCTAAACCACATTGTAATGTTTCTTAGACATGCATCATGCAGTCTGCTCTGTGTTTCTGAGTGGGAGTTTATCGGAAACAATTTCTCTACCTATGAACATCTTACCCTCTTCAAACCCGACTTGTGAAATATCACTTCATTCACTAATCCTCTAAAACAATGTTAGCATACTTAATATAGAAATATTTTGAAAAAAATGTTAACCTGTCTGGACTACCAGTCGCCTTACTATCTGCTAATCAGTTCCACTCGAACTTCTGTTATTGCCAAGCATCTTGATCTGCTCTGTACTAGCAAGATAACTCCAATCTCATGAAACTTTCTCTTCTAAAAAAGTAAATCTCACATCAAATTTCAATTTACTGTTTATTTGAATTCAGAAACTTGTGAAAATTATGTATTACTGCAGCAAAACAAATCAATAGATCAATATGACAAACCATTTAAACCATTTTTCTACTTTTTTACAACTTTCTATAGACAATTTAAATTTATTTGAGTTATTCACATCTTAACTTTGATATGATGCTTACTCTTGTTTCAACAATGCTTTAATATTCCTTTTCATCATCATAACTATATAATATAAGTCAAATTAATATTTTAAACTTTGTGAACTACCAAACACTCATATAAGAACAGTGGAGTGAGTATTACCTATGGGAGAAATATGCATAATATATACACTGATTTTATATATATAGTATAAATCATACATTATTTATACATTTTGCATATATCTTGTAAACTAGATGATCGAATGGTTGGGCCGTAATTATACGCATAACTCTCTCCCTTCAATTTAAATCTTGTTGTATTTAAATTAAAAATTAATTAAGTTAACTTTTTATTTTAGTTTTAATAATATGTAGGAATTGAGTTTTTTTTTGTTTTATAATTATTAAAAAAATAATTTTTGTGAATGGATTAAAAATAAAGTAAAGACAAGGAATTGAAAGCGGATGGAAGTATTTAATTTTCTTTACCTTGGCGGGTTCACTACTTGTTCTAGTCCATATTGGATTAGGCCTGGTTCCCAAAACAAGCCCTGAGCCCAAGGTAGTGCTCATTACTCAGCCCAACAGTCGGAAAAGGAATGCAGTTGTTCGTATTCTGGTAGCTTCAATCACTGTGTCACTCTCATCGAGAAGTCTCGGTATCGTAAAGTACAAGATGTGCGTGCGTCAGACAGCGCGGCGCGTCAGCCAGCCTCTGACTCTCACTTCAATCCAGCCGCAAAACGAGCCAAGGCGCCCCTCCTCATCCAGCGGCGCGGTCTGGCCGGCGGCGGTGGTAATTTCCCTTTCATGTATTTTTTCTTAAATTGCAGTGAAATGATTTGAGCATGAAAAGTGGAATGGATGTAGATGAGTCGAGTGTAGTTGATTGTTTACAAACTTCTTTAGATTTCTTGAACTTACTGAATATATGACTTGTATGTGACCTCAAGTTTCAAATATGTTGCAATTACTTGCTATAGTACTGCCTTTTGGTTTACTTAGACTTACTTGGTTTGGCTTCGGTTGGCTTGGTTTGTGAAATTACTAAATGAGAATTCATACTCCCTCCATCTCATTTTAAGTGTCTTAGAGGCCAAAATATATATTTCAAAATATATGTTGCTTTAGAAAACCAAGATGAAGATTCTTTTCAATTTTACCCTTACTATTGAAGATTTCACAAGTGACTAATAATCCTTATGTCCCAAGTGTCATTTTTAAGAGGTTTTAGCATGTCCCTAAAAAAAGTGTTTAGTACAAGGTAATTTTTACTAAGCTAGTTTAGTGTACGTGCATTGTATGTGTGTCTCGCATCAATATATTAAATTGAACACTATATAAGTAAAATTATTAAAAATAAAATATTTTATTTTTTTTATTTTTTTTATTTTTTTTAAATAATATAAATAAATATCGTATCTCCAATATGTTATTATTTGTTGTATCTCACTTTTTCTTTTTACAAATGATTTGTTGGGTTTACATTGTCCTTGGAGATCTGAGTCTAGGTAATGTACTTGTAGCAAATACTACATGAATAAATGCGAGAACACTTTTACGTGTACATGACATATATAAACATATACTTAATCAGTAGCGGGAAAGAATTGAGGATAAATCTAACTTAAGATTTTACGCACCGTCCATCACGTAGTTCCTATAAAACATTGAGCCAAAATAACCTAATAACGGGTTTAGAAAAAATGAAAGCAAGTATTTATTATTTATAGAACACAAACACAAGAAAATCAAATAAGATTCACTAATCAAAATAAATTATAACTCACTAACAATAAGGAAATAAGAACAATACTAAAAATTTAGAACTCGGATTTCAAATGATGATAAAAATAAGTTGGTGAGGGAACATTGGGGAGGTGCCGGCATGAGCTCAAAGATCACGAATCATGCAAAGATTTACTATATATATATGTATATCTTCTATTAACTCAAAGTCTCAGTGATTGACTTTGTAAGAAAGATTAGCAAATATTATTTGGTAAAACAATGGAATACCAGACTTTGTTTATATATAGAAATTGTCCATCTATTTTTGTTCTAAATAATTTTAGTTTTTGAAAATTCTAAAATGTTAATCTAAATAATATTAACCGGTAAAGAATTCTAAACCTAAAGTAATGCTAATTTGCTTGTCCTAAATGTAATATTTTTTCTTTGTACGTAGTCTATGATAATTTTGGTAAAAGATCCCACAAGCCTAAGCCTAAAGTAAACTCTAAACCTAAACAGTAAAAAGGATATAACATAAATAATATTAATAGGTAACAAGAATTTTAAACCTCATTTTAAAAGTACTAAATATTAAGAGTTCGTACATTTTATAAATAAGTAAAAGATTCAATAGCTTTAACTTTAATTAATATTAAAGTCCTAAATATTAGGATAATAATTAAATGACAATTATTTAAGAAAAATAGTAAATGATAATTTTGTCCATTATAAAGTCTTTTACTAAAAAGGGCAAAAGTTCAATCAACATTCCTAAGGGCTTTTCTGCCTTTAATATAGTATAAATTAACCATACTTATTTCCTCTCACATTATTACTCCTAGTAATACTCCACAATTAATTAACTCTCAAACCATATTAACTTTTCCCTATTACCCAACCAGTGCGTTCCTTATTTATCAATTCTAAGGACATAACTAACCTTAATATCTCCCAAATTTTTGTGTCTTCTCCATCTTCATTAACATTGGCAAATTTTCTCAAGCAAAAATTCATCCCATTGAAACTTCCATTAACATTCAATTGAAAATTTCATTAACGCCCATAAAATTTTATTCATCTATGATAAATTCTTTATGCATTTCCCACTAAAAATATCCATATAAAATTGTTTTTAAAAATTTGAACTAAAGCTGGCTACAAGATAAAGTACTATATTCCCTTCAATTCAAATGGATCAAACATAAGCGAATAGTCATAGTCTTAATTCAACCTATCTAATAATGGAGACATCTTTAGTGAATTACTTTTTGTTCAATATAAATGGTTAATTAAGTACAAAGATGGTTCTAAATGGAATCGAATTTGCAGGTACAACGCTTAACATATATAGTACTACATATAGTGTAGTCCCACCAAGTGAGGTTTGGGAGGTAGAGTGTCTGTGACCTTACCCTACCTCGGAGGTAGAGACTGTTTGTATGGACCTAAACCGAAAGAGAAAAACAAATAATAACAAAACAAAATATAGTAGTATGAGCATAAACTTCAACAAAATAATATGATAATCGAGTTGCAAGGAATCAACAAGATATAGGAGCAATACTATGACTACTAATGTGAGCAGACATGATGCCAACACATGTACCTACTACCTAATGCGCTATCCTCTACATCCAGCCTATCTAAGGCATGTCCTCGATATTTGAAAGCGTATCATGTCATGTCTAATCACTTCTCCCAATACTTTTTGGGTCTACCTCTTTTGTAGCCATCCGTAGCCAAACTCTTCACATGTCGAGGACAAATACTGAGTAGTGGCACAGAGGAGGTCTAACTGGACAAATCTTGAGTAGTGGCACAAGAGGGGTCTAAATGGATCTGAATCGATATAGAGGGTGCATACACTTGAGCCCAACTAGATTGATGTTGAAGAGTAGTAGCTGTTATATAACATTTTGCTGTCTTAATTGTTCTATGTGTATCTTCTAGCTTTATTGCTTCCATTGTTGATTAGCTCTTGTTGGTCTTACTTCGAGATAGAATGGGAAGAATTTTTTTTGAACCTTATCTTCAACTATTTACAACTGAGAAAAATTGTAGTAATCTGTTATGAAGTTCCTGGCTTTTGTTTGTTTTGTTATACCACAAGTTGAAATATGGTTTTGGAATGCAATTGTACCATTCAGCATATTCATGGCTAAGTTATTCTTTGTGATGCAGACCATCATGGTCCTCCAAAGGTGAACTTTTGGCAGGATCCAATGAGCCCATCAAAATGGAAAGAAGAGCATGTGAGTTTTTCTGAATATTTACAGTTCTCTTTTCTACTTGTATAAGCTGTCTTGGGTTTGTTTCGTGGTTTCTTTGATGTTATCATCTTGCCTGCCCTCAAAACTGCTCCAATTTTTGTTCTTCACTGTTTATGATTTGCTTTCTTGTTACTTTTGACCTTATCGGCATGCTTGTGTTGTTAGAAGCCGACTGCTGGATATTTTATGTTTTATGGACTTGAACTCTTCTGTCACTTGGTGGCTACAGACCTTAATTCTGGTGATCACTTTCTTCCCCAGTACCCTAAGTATTCAGGCTTTAAGCCCTAGCCTCCTTATCCCACCACAACACCCAACTTCTCAAGATTAGCAATGGATGTAGTTTGGAATAGGTTTTCCAGCAGTGAAAGATGCTTTGGAGGAGAAGTGAGATAAAGCTATTGATTCCTGGTATTAGATATGATTTGTATCCAGAAGAAAAGAATCTTTGGGGAATGATTACTAGCCACTTGAACTTATTGTTCCAAAATCTCACAAATTTTGCCAGGTTTTCCCAAAGCTCATAATAAACCTTCAGTCCAGGAGCTCGAACATTTGTGGGTGAGTGCCTCCTCTTAATTTGGATTGGAAGAGATAAAGACTTTTGTATTTTAATCTGTTGGGAAAAATTGGTAGCTCTACGTGTGCTGGGGGTGAGATGCTTGTTGAAAATGGGGGACAGAAATAGCTTGAGGGAGAGAGAGGAGTTAGTGATGGCCATTGTGGAGATTGATGGAGGGGGCGTTTAATGCCAGATTCTCTGTAGGGAGTTGTAGGCGGAGAGATAAGAGGTAATGCCTGAAATGCTAAATGAAGGTTGGAGTTTCATCATTTAGGAGATTGTTTTCTCAATTTTGATGAAATTTGACGCGTGTTTTCATGTGATGTGGCAGAGGCTTAGGACTATATAAAAAACCGAAGATATCATATATAAAGATTAATGATTTGATATTCTACTTGCAATTGTTTTGATCAATTGTCCATAATCTTATATGAAATTGCCATATCCATTATTTGCTATTTGATCTGTCAGTATACTCGGTGGAGTTGTATGCTGCGGTGTTCACACATGTTGGTAGTTCCTTTACTTTACAGAACAAAAAAGACAGTTTAGCTTTAGCAATACATACAGGTTAATTGGTCAAGTGTTAACCTTTTGTTGTAGCAGTCTAGTTGAAGGTGTCCTAAATGTTAAGCCATTTGCTACTGCTATTACCAATTCCTCAACATCAGGGTTTCTTTCACATTTTGTACATTGTCATTGTGATTGCATTACTCTTTTTTTTCTTTTCGGTGTTAATTGGGATCAGAATTTGACTGAGTGTATGCTACAAACACTTGAACACGGTGTACTAGTAGTTGGGGTTGTCTTGATTGGGACTTATGTCTTTTGCAGTTTGTGATCGTCTCTCTTACTGGTTGGGGTTTGGCGCTATGGAGGATATAAACTCTTCACGGGAGGAAAGAAAGAGAAAAAGGACGAGGTACACTTCTTCTGTTATTAAACAAGGGTATTGGAATATTTTGTAGCTATTAATATTGTTATATTGTTATCCATCTATACTAGTAGTTGTAGTATCGCTCCTGTAGTTGCTTGTCTGTTGTTTCTTGTACTTTGACTATCATAGTATTCTGTCGCAGTTACTATCATGTTACTCTGTGTTGTTTTGTTACTATTTGCTATTTCTTGTACTTCTGTTGGTTGTTTTTCTGGACTACTTTGGTCTATTTTTTTGAGCTGAGGGTATACGTACACTTTACCTCCCAGACCCCACTTTGTGGGATTATACGAGTATGTTTTTGTTGTTGGTTATTCATATTGTTATTACACTTTGTTTGAAGCAAATAGGAAATTTAGTTTCTAGGTTCGCAGAAGCAGATGTGGGATTTCTAGAACATGGGTGCATTGAAAAAAAAAAGGCAAAAATTTATTAAGTGGGAATTGATGCCTAATCCTCTAGGTAAATAATTCTATCATTCAATCAAGTCGCCATTTAGCCTTCTTGTAGTATGCTTCCAGCAAACAACAATATACAATTTTCAAAAATATACACATAAAATATCTAGTTTTTACGGAGAGACCACGGGTTTGCGATGCTTACCCCAAATTTTAGCTATAAATTTTCCCCTGTATGTTCCTGTGCTGAGTCCAATTTTGTGCAAATGGCTGTAGAATATGCTAGGAATTTCAAATTTATTTAACTATTTTGCTAGCATTTAGCTGACTGAAATTTGGTCCAGTATTTTCCATGACATTTTTAACCAACGAAACATGGGAAAATTGGAAAATATTTTCCTCCTGTCAGACCACCCATAACTTACGCAGTTGATTGCTGATATGATACCATTATTTGTACTATTAAAATTTAGAGCTAATCTAATGAAGCAAATCGTACATCATGTATATGTGTACCATATTCACTTTGAGAAAAACTGCTTCTCTCAAGCTACTTGAAATTTGATCTTTTTCTATATACCTGCTCTGATATACTTAATCTCTTTGCAGAAATGATCATGCCAATGTCCGGCCGTCTCTTTCCTGCAATAAAGTAGTGTAAGTTGCTAGGGCTTAGTGGCCTTTCAAGCCAATATGAGGATGTAATTTATCGTCTCTCTAAATTCCATTCTTGCTTTGGACTTCGAGTTGTACATGAAATGTCTATTGAATTTCTCTTCTTTTCCTGAAGTGTTAATCCACTTCATAACTGTCACCGTTCGTATGTTGATGAGATGCATAACACAGGATTATGTTCATATTCGTCCCATATCTACTATACTATTCTACACTTCCTTACCCACCCCCACCCCCTGTGTGCGTGTGTATAAAGTAGAATTTCTTATTCTGAGGTCAATATGCCTAGTGAGCCAAATGCACCTGGTCTAACACTATGTTCAATGAAAATTTGCCCCTGCATAACATGTGCGCACGTACGAAGTTGAATTTCTTATTGTGAGGTCAATATGTCCTAGTGAGCCAAATGCACCCGTTGTGACACTCTTGTTCAATGAAAATTTGCCCCTGCATAATTTGCGCGCACGTACAAAGTTGGAATTTCACAATATCCTAGTGAGCCAAATTCATCTAGGTGCAACCACGATGTTACATTTATCGCGTCTTTTAAGTTTAAATATTAATGACTTATTAGGTGTGAGTTTTCTACTTGAACTATTATTAAATATTTATCAAAACATACTAAACTATCAATTGTTTTTTTTTCTATTGAGCGATAGTGATATTTTAGGTAAGGAAAAGTGACGGTGATAGTTAAAGTATGTTACGATAAATATTTGGTGATAGTTTGATAGGAAAGTAAATATCTGATAGTTTGGGTAGGAAATTTAAAAAATTGAATACTTTAGATGTATTTTGTGTCCTACGCAAGTTTTCTCAGAAGCATCTGCCTTGAGGTTGGGTTGTCCATTCCTGCATCTTCTTTTATCGACTTCAAAAATATAAGTACCATATGGGGAGTTAATCTCATTAAGTATTTGAGTTTGACATTTAACTACACCACATACAAGAGATATCAATAAGTGGAATCTTTCTACATTAAACAAGCACGCTGCCGTTATAGTCGGTGAAACTATAAGACAGGAAACTTCATATATTATTTTTGACTTGTGACGTGCATTCACCCATAGTTTTCTAAAGACACCATCCCTTTCAGTCTTTGTAGGATATTTGTACCACAAGGGCTCGATTGGCCTTTGCGAGATGAAATTATATGGCATGAAGTTTGAAGTTTTTGTTTAATTAAATGTAATTTTAAAAGATTTTTTAAATTGTATTTTGTTCTCATGAATATAAGAACCTCATAAGTTGTAAAAATTATTTAAATTGCCTAAATTCTTATATAATTTTACCAAATAAGTAAAAGTTCATAATAAAATATAATACACTATCATAAAGTCATTCTAAAAAAAATATAACTTAAGAATTGAACTTTAGTTCAATAAAAAGTAAAAATTAAACATGATTTGTAGTGCATTCTGCTGTATAATTTTCTCACATAGTACGGACAAAGGTTGACAAACTATTTATATCCAATGTAATAGTTGGCAAAGGTTGACATTTATTAAGTAAGTGGTTGGTAAATATAGTTAGTATATATTAAATGGTGCATTTATAAAATATAGGTAGGTTAAATTTTGCGTAAGTGATTTTCATCTCATGATTTGAAATCCAAAATTAAACTTTTAATTTGAAATTTCATCTCGTGATTTGAAATTATGGAAATAAAATTACATTGTTCAAATGCGATTCTATTTTATAATTTCAAATCGCGATATGAAATCGCATGTTCCAACGTCTACGAGATTCATGGAAGGCTGAACTTTATGGTGAAACAACTTGTATTGTTTCAAACTGATCATTTCAACCCCCAAATATGAAAGTTCAATTAAACTCTATCCAAATTTATTCTTTGCACCATACTTCGATTCAGACCCCCTAACAAATTCATGACATCAAATCATGCATAATAGAATTTATTAACATCTGACTTAGTTTTTCTGCACTATATTTTGACCTGACTATTTTTACTTTAATTATTAAAAAATTAACCAAATCCTTGATTTATCAAATACACAATGAATTCTTTTATGTTTTATTAATATTATTTTTATAATATTAATAAATCCCTACTCATCATCTCTACTTGTTTATATAATCTTTTATTAATATTATTTTTATACATGATAATATCGAGTTTGGCACCAATTTTTTTTTCTAAAATCTCAAAACGGACAATGGATTTTGTATGTTACCAAAAAAGACACCTCGTTGCTTGGCCATGAGGTTCTATTAATATTTTTACTTACTTTAAACATGTAAAACAATGAAAAAACAATTTGTGTACGTTTGCAGTCCTTTCATAGAACATAATTTTGTTAAATTATGTGTCTACTTAAGAAATGTTGAAAAAAAATCAAAATTTAAATAATACAAATTAAATATCCTTTTAGGACTTATGGAGGCAGCGAATTTACTTTATTTATTTTTGTATTTTCTATATCATAATTTAATATTCGTGTTGAAATTGATTTAATTTAGATTACATTGTAGAATCATTTTTGAGGTTAGCATTTTTAATAGAATTTTTTCATTTTGGAAGTTCAAACTCGAAACTTTTAATTAAGGTTGTAGAGACCCCGGGTATTCCATCACAATTCATTTTGATTATTTATTCAAGGCAGTGTTCAACTCCCGTAGACCTTCGCCGTAGGGATTCCAATTGAATTTTGATTTGAAATCGGCATTTATTTATGAAATTTATAAATTTTTTAATTTCAAATGAATATAATTTCAAATTCTTCTAAGTTTCAAATTTTAAGTTGTGATTTCAATTTTTTTAAAAAAAACCAAAATTAACAAATATTGAAACTTTTTTTTTAAAAAAACAGAAAAACTAAAAAAAATAAAAAAAATAAAAAAAATAAAATAAATAACTTTCAATATTAAAGGTTGGTCTTTGTGCCACGTGAGGGATTATATCGATAAATAGTTTGAATTCTTCTTGTTGTTGATTTATTAGACAAGTGAATCTTTGTAAATTGTAACCCATGTATACAAAGCTTGTAATAAAATGTAATCGCTAATAGTTATTTATAAAAGGAACATGGAGATATGTGATTTATTAATTCGCCACCTTAAGATATTCCAATATCTTATTTATGGTCTCGTTCTCTCATTTGGTAAGATTGTATAAAGTTGGTGAAGTTTTGATATTTCACAAATTATGAGATTTTATATTTATGAGAAAAAATATAATTTAAAAATTCAATATATATCAGGGTGACTTCAAATCAACACGATTTCAAATCACCATGATTTGAAATTATTTTCAAATAGTTATCAAGACATCATCAAACCGATATATAATTTATATCGATTTGCAATTGGACATAATTCATTGAGATCTCATCACTTTTAATGTTTTCTTAAGTACCTAAACCTTTCATGAGGTTTCATGAAGTGTTATGTAATAAACTTTTCAAGAGCATATTGCCTCCTTATTATATTCATTTTGCTCCATTCTTTTTTTCAAAGATTATTGCAAAAGAAGCCAGGTTGATCTGAGTACTTCATGCATACGCAGGCTACTGTCATCATGGACATTAATTTTAATAGGAGTTTTGAAGTTGAAATATAAAATTTATTTCGATTCAACGGATGCTTGGTTTGACTTGAATTTTTTTGAATGAGGATCATAATAATGATAATTCACAATATATTTCTTAGGCCCTTATTCTCTCCGCTCATGTTAGAAGAACCAACATGCTCGATCTTATTTTGAGGAATTCATCATTATTTGCATCGCGATAGATTCATTAATCATATATTTCCGTCAAAAGTTATTAAATGAAAAATATTTGGTTCACGATCCACAGACAATTGAGGCATAGGGGATTAATCATAATTTATTGGTCAACATATAAATGACATTATGTTATATATCATATTATAGACCAACCCTTGATTGTTCTATAAGAAATGATTTAACTATTAGTCATTCAATATCAATCCGGTTTGGATATAATAGGCATTATCAAGATGGTGTCTTGATTACACAACTTAAGAAAATTATGTTTAAAGGCATTGATATCTAGCAAGCAACTTTGTGAATGTCAATCTACAGGTTGACAATAAACGCATATGTAACCATCTTATGGATGCATATACTTAAGACATCACATGGTAGGTGAATGACCATATTCACCTTGTATGCCCCAATTTTGGGGATTCGGTCAACATTAGGCGACAATCAACTTATCATGAGAAAAAGCAACACAAAAAAATTCATGAAGAATCTTCTAGTTCTTCAATATATTTTGATATTAATTAAAACATCATATCAGGAATAGCCAAAATGGTCCAAGCCTTCAAAAGCGTAGATTTTTTCACAAATTTTCATATCAGCGTAAAATTATCTGTACTAGTAAGCTTCGGAGTTTACCATGATATGTTATATATTTGAGAAAATGCATAAAATGGCCTTAAACTTGTCCACATAACTTAGTTTAATACTTTAACTTTATGGGGTTTATTTACCCCTCTAATTTAATCGAAAGTGAATTAATACCACCTTCTTAAGACAATCCCTGATTCATGCATAGAAGTGTTATACACGCGACACGTGTATAACACCATTATTTTTATCATTTTTTAGTTTTCATTTCTTCTTCTGTACTAGTAAACTTCAGGTTTACCATGATATGTGTTATATATTTGAGAAAATGCATAAAATGGCCTTAAACTTGTCCACATAACTTAGTTTAATACTTTAACTTTATGGGGTTTATTTACCCCTCTAATTTAATCGAAAGTGAATTAATACCACCTTCCTAAGACAATCCCAGATTCATGCATAGAAGTGTTATACACGCGCCTGACACGTGTATAACACCATTATTTTTATCATTTTTTTAGTTTTTCATTTCTTCTTCTTCTTTTTCCCCACCTTTTATCTTTCCATATTCATGACAACATTTCGAATCTACAACGCACACTCATACCTTGCTTATAATTCAAAGACTTCTCAATAAGATAATTTATAGATGAGATAAAAAATCTAATTGAAGAAAGAAAAGTTGTCGGAATTTAATTTTTTCGAGA
>JACEIK010000542.1:389229-410027 GCA_018107945.1 Datura stramonium | reverse complement strand
CTCTCTGTTCTTTCTCAAGTTCTGGAAAATTATTTGATGATATGTAATGAAATAACCGAAGTGGGGGCATATATATAATTGTCACTATAAATCGCATTCCTGGAATGCGATGTATAAGTCACATTTTGCCTTGCGACGCGCCGACTTGGCGCTTGTCCGATCTTTCCCCCGGGACTTTTTCTAGCATGCATGGCATTCTAAAACTCTTAACCAACATGCGAATAGGCCATCTATGTGTCGGAAATTTTACGGCATGTAACAATAAACAAATAAGAGATAACTCTAACTTGAGTAGCTATGCTTGCATTCTTTTGGCCTTCAAAATATTGATGTCCCTCTAAAACTGGCTAAGAGGCCTATTTTAGAATAGAAAAAAGACTTAAAAAGCCCATTCAAAATGGGTGATACTTAGAAAAAATTCTCTTTCAAAGTCCATTCCTCACACCGTGAGCCTAAAGGCAAGGTGCTTCCTCGCATTGAGCTTCACTCCTCAAGGCCCTTGCTTCTTTATACTTAGCAGATTCCTTCCTCTAGCATTCCATGTCTAGCTTGCAGAGCAAGTCCAAAGTGAATCTTGACTCTCCCTTGTTATACTCCGAAAGCCCAAAGATCAGATCTGAGAGTTGAAATGGAGAAAATTGGAAATCTAGCATCAGGTCACAGAACAAGTCGTTCTATGACCCGTGGGATAGACCACGAGTCATGAAGTGACTCGTGGTGAGATGCTAGACTTGAGTTCAAATTTTGAGTTTTGAAATCTCCACGGACATGACCACGATTCATGGCCAGTCTCCACGACTCGTTGAGTCAGTCGTGGTCAAGGGTAATTGGAAGATGAAGGATGAGTGGGCAGTGTACTTCACGACTGGAACCCACGAAATCGTGGTCAGTCATCACGACTTGTTAGGTGACTTGTGATCAGCCTTGGGTGAATAACTTGAGATATTGGGTAGTGAAGGTAACGAGTGGTGACCATGAGTCGTGGTCACCAATGATGATTCGTTAGGTCCCTCATGGGGGCCTTTGAGGAAAAGTGATAGTACACACGACCACAACATGCAATGAATCATTCCCTTGGACGACGACTCGTCCAATCCCTCGTGGGGACTAGTAGTTAGTTAATTTCTGTGAATTTAGTAAGGGCTTATCCATAATTTCTATGATCCTAAGGCCTAAACTACACCATTTTAAGCTATGAATAGTGATTTTTAAGAGGGGTAATTTCATTTTAGGCCGTTCTTACTCGTCCATGTAAGAGTAGAAGTTTAGAGAGGTGATCAAGGCTAATTCTTCAAGGTTTTCCATCCAATTCTTCCTTGGGAAATTAGAGAAGTTGTAGAATCAACTCCCTTCAGGTATGTAGGGTTATGAGTGGGTGAATTTGTTCACGCCCATGCCCAATCTCTCTCTAATTCATAAAAATCTATGAGTTGATTCTACGGGGTTTTAATCCAATGCATGAATTCTCTAAGTAAGTTCATGGGTATGATCTAAGTATGTTTTAATTGATGAATTACAATTCATGGGCAAGCCTTATTATGTTTTAAATTACTAATTATGTTTAATAGTTTTCCAAATTATGATGTCCATTCATGAAGGATTTATGAGAAGTTGAGATTTATGATGTATGCTCAATTATGATGAATTATCGATGAGAAAAGTATGTTTTCAAGCTACCCATGTTTATAATTATGTTTCAAGTGAATCTAGTTATTTTCAAGCATGTTAAGATTGAGCAAGCCCATATGTTCAAGTGTGATTTATGATTCATGTTAATTAGCTTACCACATGATTTTGGAGTCTAGACTCCCAATTTTACTCAACTTGTGGTATTGTTTGAGCTAAGGCTCCTCATGTATTATTCTAGATTTATTATGTATATGATTAGACATCTTCGTCTCTAGACGATGGATATTCTTTGAAAAATTATGTAGAACATATGCATATTTTTGGGAGTAGTGTCTAGCACCGAGTAGGCAATGGGTTAGTCAACCCTATGTCTCAGAACTATGCGCCAATGTAGGTATGATCAGATTATTTTGGGACCTCCTATGTGAGCTTTCCTGTACCCCAAGGGGGCCTTGAGCTTGATATCGATATCATGGTACCGACCTTAGCCCTGTCAAGGCTTTGGACGGCTTTGCCTACTTGAGTGTGATAGTCGGGACCATGTAAGCTCTATCGTGTATGTCGGTTATATGACAAGTCTCCCAATGTTCCTCATGATTTGAGTTATGCATGTGTATCATTCATGATATATATGTATGTTCTAAAACAGGTTTTACCCAATGTTCAGTTTTACTTATGATTATCAGATTTCGGCGTTGGGCCATTCGATTAAGTTATGATGTTATGTTATATTCAGATCATGATTTCAGAAAATTAGCATGCGGGCCTTACTCTCACATTCTTATCTCGATTATGTTTTATATTATGCATGTTTAAATGATTTTACTTATTTAAGAAATTTTACTTACCTTGCATACTCGGTAGATTCCACGTACTGTCCGCATACTTTATGTTATATCGTTTCATGATACAGGCTCCGACCTTCAGACTCAGCCTCATCATTAGCCAGTTCCGGAGCTAGCATCTAGTCTCTGTTGGTGAGTCCTCATCTCCCAAGGACCATTCTATATCGGTTATCTTTATGTATTTAGTTTCAGACTTAGAGAGTTAGTTGGGGTCTTGTCCCATCAACTCATCAGTATTAGAGGCTTTTCAGACATAAAATCTAATCAGCTTCAAATTAGTGTGTATTTCTGATACTATGCTAATTTCAGACTTTCTCTAAGTTTATCATGTTGATCTTCCATTTTTATGATTGAGTTAGATGTTATATTCATGCCATAGGTCGACTTGGAGTCACTCGGGGTTTTTTGTCTCGTGTCCCGATTCGGGCCTATGTTCGGGTTGTGACAAACTTGAAATCAGAGGATTAGGTTTTGAAGTGTCCTAGGGTGTCTAAAAGTCGCATTAAGTAGAGTATTTTTCATGGGTGTGAAGCGCGCCACACTTATGACGAAGAAGCTACGAGACGTTTAGGAAATATTCCCTTCTTTCATGATCTATATCGGGCGATGAAATGTCCCTATATCCTCCTAACTCGTGCTATTTGTGATTGAAAAATCATGCCTCCCCGCAGAGTTAATGACAGAAGGAATGGAAATGGAAATGACCATGAGGATGGCAATGGGGACGGGCACCAACAGGCCCCACCAGTCCATGAGCACCATGCACCGCAGCCGGTTGCCCATGCTAAATTTAGGGCAGCCATTCAGATGCTAGCGCATGCCTTGACCGCTCAAATCATCCAACAGGAAATTGCGCATGTCCTGCAAAACGAAAATGCAGTGGCAGCACGAGTCAAAGATTTCCTAAGGATGAACCCACCAGAGTTTCTTGGGTCAAAGGTGAACGAGCATCCAAATGAGTTTATCGATGAGATTGTGAAGATCACCCAGGTCATGGGGGTGAATGGAGTAGAGTGTGTTGGTTTGGCCTCATATCAGTTGAAGGGGATCACGCACATTTGGTTTAAACAGTGGAAGGATAGTAGGGCAGCTGGTGCAGGCCCTATTAGTTGGGAGGAGTTTCACGTTGCTTTTCTAGATCGGTTTTTCTCTTGTGAGATGAGTGAGTTGAAGGTAGCCGAGTTTGTATATCTGAAGTAGGGGAAAATGACAGTGTAGGAATATGCCCTAGAGTTCACTCGTTTGTCAAAGTATGCCCTAGAGTTAGTGGTTGATTAGAGTGCGCGAGTGAGCAGGTTTGTTCATGGAGTGGCAGACTATCTAGACAAGGATTGCAAGACCGCTATGCTCCATCAGGATATGAATTTCCTTCAGATAGTCTTGTACGCCCATCAGATGAAGGCGGCGCATCTGAGGGAGAGAGAGGACAAGAGGGAAAGGACGGAAAACTATAGGTTCTCTCAGTCGAGGCCAGGTGGTGGGCACCGATAGCAAACCCACCAGAGATCTTTAGCGGTGAGTGTGACATCCAGACCTAGCTACGACTAGAGGGGGTGATCATCAGGCTCTAGGGGTCAGAGAAGCAGGCCCGCGGATTCTAGTATCCCAGTTTATGGCAGGTGTTGTCGGGGGCACACAGGCCAGTGTTTGGCAGGTACAGGTGCTTTCTTCGGGCGCGGGAAGCCTGAACATATGCTCAAAGATTGTCTTGCATCTAGACAGGGCCATGATAGGGGCTGAGTCCCAGCTTCCAGTTTAGCAGCTCCACCCGCACGCCCAGCCTAGAAGGGGGCATCTATTAGCGCAGGTGGTGGTTAGTGCCAAAATAGATTCTATGCCTTAGCATCTTTCTAGGAGCAGGAGGTTTCCCCAGACATGTTTACTAGTATGTTGCGAGTTTTCCATCTTGATGTATATGCTTTGTTAGATCCAGGGGCTACCTTGTCTTTTGTGACACCTTATGTGGATAGTAATTTCGGAGTCAGTCCCGAATTCTTATTAGAACCCTTCTTAGTCTGTACTCCAGTTGGTGATTCAGTTATAGCTAGACAAGTGTATGGAAGTTGCTCGGTTTCAGTCCTTCAGAAAGTCACCTCAGCAGATCTAGGAGAGTTAGCCATGACCGATTTTAATGTTATTCTCGGCATGGATTGGCTATTTGCATGTTATGCCTCAGTTAATTGTAGAACCCGTGCGATAGAGTTTCGATTCCCAGGTGAGCCAGTCTTAGAATGGAAGGGTAGTTCAGCTGTGCCTGTAGGTCATTTCATTTCCTACCTTAAGGCTAGAAAGATGATTTCCAAAGGTTGTGTGTACTATCTGCTTAGGGTTAAGGATGCTACATCCGAGACCCCGACTATCCAGTCAGTTCCAGTAGTACGTGAGTATCTAGAAGTGTTCCCTGATGATCTAATGGGTATTCTTCCCGAGAGGGAAATCGATTTTGGTATTAACCTTCTACCTGACATACAACCTATATATATTCCTCCCTACATAATGGCCCTAGCCGAGCTAAAAGAGTTGAAAGATCAGTTGAAGGACCTTCTAGAAAAGGGTTTTATCAGACCTAGAAAGTCTCCATGGGGTGCACCAGTTCTATTTGTCCGAAAGAAGGATTGTTCCCTTCAGATGTGCATTGACTATCAGCAATTGAACAAGGTCACCATCAAGAATAGGTATCCTCTCCCTAGGATTGATGACTTATTTGACCAGCTTCAGGGTTCCAAGTGCTTTTCCATGATAGACCTCAAATCTGGGTACCATCAGCTCAGGGTTCGAGAGAGTGATATTCCAAAAATAGCTTTCAAAACTCGGTATGGTCACTATGAGTTTGTAGTTATGTCTTTTGGACTAATGAATGCTCCTACAGCTTTTATGGATCTGATGATTAGGGTGTTCAAGCCATATCTAGATATGTGCATGATCGTGTTCATAGATGATATCCTTATATACTCTCCGAGCGAGGAGGAGCATGTCGCTCATTTGAGGGTGGTGTTGCAAACTTTGAAGGATCGTTAATTGTATGAAAAATTCAGCAAATGTGAGTTTTGATTAAATTCTGTGGCATTCTTAGGTCATGTGGTGTCGAGTGAGGGGGTGCAAGTAGACTCTCAAAAGATAGAGGCGGTGAAGAATTGGCCTAGACCGGTGAATCCCTCAAATATCAGAAGCTTTTTGGGCTTAGCTGGCTACTATCGAAGATTTTTTGAGGGGTTTTCATCTATTGCAGCACCATTGACTAAACTGACCTAGAAGAAGGTAAAGTTCCAATGGTCGGAGGCTTGTGAGAAGAGCTTCCAAGAGTTGAAGGTTCGACTCACCTTACACTAGTGTTGACCCTACCAGAGGGCACATATGGGTTTGCGGTTTATTGTGATGCTTCAAGGATCGGACTTGGATGTGTATTGATGCAACACATAAAGGTTATAACTTATGCTTCTAGATAGCTGAAAGTGCATGAGAAGAATTACCTGACTCATGATCTTGAATTGGAAGCGGTGGTATTTGCCTTAAAAATATGGAGACACTATTTGTATGGGGTCCACGTAGATGTGTTTACGGACCACAAAATCCTACAATATGTGTTTACTCAGAATGATCTCAATCTACGTCAAAGGAGGTGGTTGGAGCTACTCAAGGATTATGACATGAGTGTCCTATACCAACCGGCTAAATCCAATGTAGTAGCGGACGTTCTTAGTAGACTATCTATGGAGAGGGTGTCCCATGTAGAGGAGGAGAAGAAGGAATTGGTAAAAGATGTGCATAGACTTGCATGGTTGGGAGTTCATTTGGTCGAATCGATAGATAGTGGAATAGTTGTTTAGAATGGGTCAGAATCATCCTTGGTGACTGATGTAAAATCTAGACAAGAGGAGGACCCTATCTTGGTGAAATTAAAGGAAGCTGTTCAGAATTATAAGGTAGAGATCTTCTCCAAAGGGGGAGATGGTGTGCTTCGATACCAGGGTCGCTTATGTGTTCTTGATGTTGAGGATTTGAGAGATCGCATATTGCACGAGGCTCATGGATCCAGGCATTCTATACATCCAGGTGCCACCAAGATGTACCGTGACCTACGTGAAGTCTATTGGTGGAATGGCATGAAGAAGGACATAGCAGAATTTGTGGCTAAGTGTCCAAACTGTCAGCAAGTGAAGGTTGAGCATCAAAGACCTGAAGGTGTGCTCCAAGATATTAGAATCCCTACTTGGAAGTGGGAAGATATCTATATAGACTTCATTACAAGTTTACCTTGCACTCGGAGACAGTATGACTCCATTTGGGTTGTTGTGGACAGGTTGACTAAGGCGGCTCATTTTCTATCGGTCAAAACTACTGATTCAACGGAGGATTATGCTAAGTTATACATTCGGGAGTTGGTTCAGTTGCATGGAGTGCCCTTGTCCATCATATCAGATAGAGGTACTCAGTTTACCTCCCAGTTTTGGAGATCATTTCAAAAGGGGCTTGGGACTCAAGTCAAGCTTAACACAACATTTCACCCGCAAACAGATGGTCAGGCGGAGCAGACTATTCAGAATCTTGAGGATATGTTGAGAGCCTGTGTTATTGATTTCAAGGGTAGTTGGGATGATCATTTGCCTCTTATTGAGTTTGCATACAACAAAAGCTACCATTCAAGCATTCAGATGGCTCCGCTCGAGGCTCTCTATGGGCGGTCATGTAGATCACCTATCGATTGGTTTGAAGTTGGTGAGGCTACCTTGATAGGTTCGGATTTAGTCCATGAGGCTATGGAGGAAGTTCAGTTGGTAAGGGAAAGGTTGAAAACAACTCAAAGTCTCCAAAAGTCCTATGCTGATGTGAGAAGGAGGGAACTAGAGTTCGAAGTTGATGATTGGGTGTTTCTAAAGGTGTCTCCCATGAAGGGAGTGATGAGGTTTGGAAAGAAAGGAACTCAGTCCTCGTTATGTTGGCCCCTACCAGATTGTGAAGCGAGTTGGCAAGGTGGCATATGAATTGGAGTTTCCCTCAGAATTAGCTTCCGTGCATCCTGTTTTTTCATGTATCACTATTAAAGAAGTGTTTGAGTGATCCAGCCCTAGTTTTCCTGGTGGACAGTATTGGTGTGAAAGACAACCTTAATTATGAGGAAATTCCGGTGGAAATACTGGATCGTCAGGTTCGAAGGCTAAGAAATAAGGAAGTAGCTTCAGTTAAAGTTTTATGGAGGAATCAACATATTGAGGGAGCTACGTGGGAAGCCGAAGCAGACATGATGGCCAGATATCCACACTTATTCCCTACCGGCTCAATTCCATCTTGAGATATCAGTTTTTCCCCAAAAATCCATTCAGTTTCGTGTTCAGTTCATGTTCCCCAGTTTCTTTCTTGTATATGGATATATTTATGATTCATGAATTCAGTTCAGCCATGTAGTTTGAATCAGAGTTAGTCATTCGTCAGTTTTCAGCTTATATGGTTAGTATTTGAATATGATGATTGCATTTCTCTCTTTTTTGTATGATTTTCAACATTTGAGGATGAATGTTCCCAAGGGGGAGATATTGTTATACCCCGAAAGCCCAAAGATCAGACCCGGGAGTTGAAACGGAGAAAACTGGAAATCTGGCACTAGGTCATAGAATGAGTCGTTCTGTGACTCGTGGGGTAGACCACGAGTCGTTAAGTTACTCGTGGTGAGGTGCTGGACTTGAGTTGAAATTTTGAGTTTTGAAGTCTCCACAAACATGACCACGAGTTGTGGTCAATCCCCACGACTCGTTGAGTTAGTCGTGGTCAAGGGTATTTGGAATATGAAGGATGAGTGGGCAATACACTTCACAATTGGAACCCACGAATCGTGGTGAGTCACCATGACTCGTTAGGTGAGTCGTGGTCAGCCTTGGGTGAATAACTTGAGATGTTGGGCAGTGAAGGTAACGAGTAGTGACCACGACTTGTGGCCAGCAACGATGATTCGTTAGGTCCCTCGTGGGGACCCTTTGAGGAAAAGTTAAAGTGCACACGACTACAGTAAGCAACGACTCGTTCCCTTGGACGATGACTTGTCCAGTCCCTCGTGGGGACTGACAGTTAGTTAATTTCTGTGAATTTAGTACGGGCTTATCTGTAATTCCTATGATCCTAAGGCCTAAACTACACCATTTTAAGCTATGAATAGTGAGTTTTAAGAGGGGTAATTTCATTTTGGGCCATTCTTACTCATGCATGCAGGAGTAGAAGTCTAGAGAGGTGATCAAGGTTAATTCTTCAAGGTTTTCCATCCAATTCTTCCTTGGGCAATCAGAGAAGTTGTAGAATCAATTCCTTTAGGTATGCAGGGTTATAAATGGGTGAATTTTTTCACACCCATGCCCAATCCCTCTCTAATTCCTAAAAATCTATCAGTTGATTCTATGGGGTTTTAACCCAATGTATGAATTCTCTAAGTAAGTTCATGGGTATAATATAAGTATGTTTTAATTGATGAATTACTATTCATGGGCAAGCCTTATTATGTTTTAAATTACTAATTATGTTTAATGTTTTCCAAATTATGATGCCCATTCATGAAGGATTTATGAGAAGTTGAGATTTATGATGTATGCTCAATTATGATGAATTTTCGATGAGAAAAGTATGTTTTCAAGCTACCCATGTTTATAATCATGTTTTCAAGTGAATCTAGTTATTTTCAAGCATGTTAAGTATTGGGAAAACCCATATATTCAAGTATGATTTATGATTCATGTTAATTAGCTTACCACGTGGTTTTGGAGTCTAGACTCCCAATTTTACTCAGCTTGTGGTATGGTTTGAGCTAAGGCTCCTCATGTATGATTTCAGATTTATTATGTATATGATTAGTCAACTTCGTCTCTAGACGATGGATATTCTTTGAAAAATGATGCAGAGCATATGCATATTTTGTGGGAGTAATGTCTAGCACCGAGTAGGCTATGGGTCAGCAACCCTATGCCTCAGAACTACGCACCAATGTAGGTATGATTAGATTATTTTGAGGCCTCCTATGCGAGCTTTCCCTTGCCCTAATGGGGACTTGAGCTTGATATCGATATCATGGTATCGACCTTAGCCCTGACAAGGCTTTGGACGGCTCTTCCCGCTTGAGTGTGATAGTCGAGACCACGTAAGCTCTATCATGGTATGTCGGTTATATGGCGAGTCTCCCATTGTTCCTCATGATTTCAGTTATGCATGTTTATTATATATATATATTTGTTCTAAAATAGGTTTGACACAATGTTTAGTTTTACTTAATTAGATTTCAGTGTTGGGCCATTCGATTCAGTTATGATGTTATGTTATATTCAGATCATGATTTCAAAAAATTCGCGGGCCCTACTCTCAGATTCTTATCTCGATTATATTTTCTATTATGCATGTTTTAAATTATTTTACTTATTTAAGTGGTTTTACTTACCTTGCATACTCGATACATTCCACATATTGACCGCATACTCTATGCTGTATCGTTTCATGATACAGGCTCTGACCTTCAGACTCAACCCCATCATTAGCCAGTTCCGGAGCTAGCATCCAGTCTCTGTTGGTGAGTCCTCATATCCCGAGGACCATTCTCTATCGGTTATCTTTATGTATTCAGTTTCACTTAGAGAGTTAGTTGGGGCCTTGTCACATCAACTCATTAGTATTAGAGGCTTGTCAGACATAGAATCTAATCAGCTTCAGATTCGTGTGTATTTATGATATTATGCTAATTTCATACTTTCGCTAAGTTTATCATGTTGATCTTCTATTTTTATGATTGAGTTAGATATTATGTTCATGCCATTAGTCGACTTGGAGTCCCTCGCGGTTCCTCGTCCCGTGCCCCAATCCGGGCCTATGTTTGGGTCGTGACAGCCTTGCACTTTGCTTCGTGAGTCATCCAGGTTTTCCACACTTGGTGAAATTTTTGTGTAGCATCTCACATCTTAGCTCATAGGGTGAGCTCCATCGCCTGACCTGAGCTCGCCCTAGACTTCGCTCCACGAGGGGTACTTGGTTCTCCATATTTGGCCAAATTTTGGATGATTTCTTGTCCTAGTCTTGCCCAACGATCTCCAAAAATGAGGCTTGAGGTCGCCTTACCCTTACTCCATGTGGTTGGACTATTTTTATCCTTAGTTATTTTCTTGGGAATTTTACTATAAATTCACATAACACGTCAATTAGTTCCATAATCCAAAAATGAATAATACTTAGGAGTATTTAGCGTAACTACTCTCAAAACAAGGCATGAATGTGGATAAAATATGACCAATAGACATACTACTAACATCACCACCCCACACTTCAATCTTTGTTCATCCTCGAACAAACTCTTAGAGACCCCAAAACATAAAACACACCTAACTACGTTAACTCAAATAGGTATACTCAATATGGGGTCACCAAAACATTTAAACATATTCACAACTCTTAGTCATCAAGTATATTATCAGTAAAAAAAATAGTGACAGTTCTATTAAGACAATATAGCCTCTAGAACCGACTTAAAAATACAATTTAGGTAAAAACAATCAAGTCATCAACTGAGGACATCAACTGGTTCACCAATTTGTCATCATTTATGTGCCCTCACTATTCACGGTGATGTCCCCTTCTAATTTATGAAACAATGTAATTTTAGGGTATATAGATAGAAATAAATATTTCCCTCACTGTCACACATAAGATTCTCATGCATATAAGACATACCATAAGCTTTCCCCTAGCGCCATATTTTATTAACGAAAGTGGTCAAAATATAAGACCAATGAGGCTAAAGGACGATTAGAAATCATTTGGTCAAACATATTGATTAACCTCCTTAATCACTTTTAAGACACTACACTTAGATTCTCTCATTATCTTTGTTTCTTACAATTATTCAACTTTCTCTTTCCTTCCCCTTATGTCTTCCCTTATCTCTAAGTACTCTCAAATTTTCCTTACATCATTAGCAAGGAGGAACACTTCTATGTTTCTTATTTTTCAAGTAGACCAACATTCTGATTCTATTATTTGGTTTTTCTAATTCTCACCAAAAATATACTTCTATTTTTATTACAAGTGCACCATCAACCTTCTTTCTTAAATTTCCACCCCAAGTCCCTTTATTGATCTCATCCTTCCCTCTCCTTCCAAGTACTTAATTTTTTAAAGTGCCTTAGAAAATTTGGGATCAAATATTACAAGGCTCAACAATTAACGAAAGAGGCTAACTAAGCGGTTACTAAAGAAATATGGGTAAAGTCTCACAAGGGATAACTACAAATATTATACGGGTAAGCAAATTGTAATACCCCAGAAGTGCCTAAGACTAGACTCGGGAATTTAAAATGAGAAGCAGCAGAAAAATATGAGATATTACTCAGAACAACTCATGGTATGAGTCGTTGGAGGGTCTAATGACCCGTGGGAGCCACTCGTGGTTAGGTTTTGCGGAGGTAGACTCAAAGGTAATGGGTCCATGGTACGACCCATATGACGATGTAACGAGTCATAGGTTGGGGTCATTGGTTGTCACTAGGGTGCAAGAGTTGGATGGTACAAGTTGTAGTATGACTCATTGTGAGGAACATGAGTCGTCGTAAGTGCCCGTAGGAAGAAGTAGGAAATTCTCCCAATCGAGGTAACGGATGGAACCCACGACTCGTTGGATGAAGGTACGAGTCATGGTGTGACTCGTGGGAAGTCCAGATGCATGTTTCATCAGAGGCAGTAATAGGAGGAAGTAATGGATTGTTGTGTGGAGTAACGACTCATTCTGTCGAGTCGTTGTCTCAGGACCAGAGAAGGTAAGAAATATGGAAGGAAGTAACAGGTGGATACCATGAGTCGTGGTATCAAAGGACGACTCATGGTATCAATCGTGGTCACTGGTAGTGCAAAATTTCCAGATTTTTTATTAAGGGTATTTTCATAATTTCTAAGCTCTAAGGTCCTAAACTACGTCATTTTAAGCTCAGTTAGAAGGATTTCAAGAGTGCTAAACCTATCCTAAGCCTTACCATTTCATGCATTCAAGTTAGAGTTCTTCCTTGGATATCAAGCTTGAGGAATTCCCCAATTTTCTCCAATTTCCTTTGGGCTTTCAATAGGGAGTGTAAATCAGATTTACCCAGGTATGTAAGGCTATGAATGAGAGTTTCTTTCACTCTAATGCTCAAAATTCTTCTCAATTTCATGGATTTCAACTCTAGATTCAAGTCATGATCTTATGGGGTTTATTCCTAATTTTGGGAAATTCTCTACGATCTATCTATGAGTCAACTCCCTTCATGTATCAAAACATGTTTTATGATCTATGGGAAGATTTTATACCTATTTTAATTATTAATTCATAGTTTTAAATCTTGATTAAATTATGCCCAATTATGTAAGTTTCATGAAAATTCAAGTTATGATTTTCATTATGATCTTAATCTTCCTAAGCCCTAAATTATGATTTATGATATGATTTCTCTCAAGTACTCTTCATAAATTTATGAATATCAAGTATATGTATTTTCACAAGTATGCATGTTCTTCGTGATTTATGAATTTATGACTATTGGCCGACTCACGGGCCCTTACTCAAGGCTAATCATGTAATCAAAGTATGATCAAGTATGTTATGATTTATTTGGCCATGAACTTCATGAATGATTCACGATGACGATATGAGCCTAATGTGCATGCTTTTGGGAGTAGTGTCTAGCACCGAGTAGACTCGATATTCAGAGGTAAACCCCGTAGTCTCAGAACTACGTGCAACCATAGGTATATATACATATATTATTGGATCTCTATGATATCACCCTACTGCATGTCCCTTTCCATGCAAGCCTAGGGCGGTCCTGTCTACTTGGGCGAAATAGTGGGGGATCATGTAAGCTTTATCATGATGGTTTCGATTAAGATGAAGCCTTCCATTGTTCCTCATGACTTATGCATGGTTATGTTTATGTTACTTTGGCTCAAGTTATGCTTTATAAAGTTTCTCTTATGACTATGATTTATGATTGAAATTATGAATGGTTTGAAAACCTTGAGCCCTTTTGTTTACATTATGATATTTACTTCATGATCATGCTGTCCTACTCTTATGAACTCTTATGTATTTTAACTATCCATTTTTGATTACCTTGCATACTCAGTACACCAAGTACTGACCGCATACTCTATGCTGTATCATTTCATGATACAGGCTCGGATATTCAGGTTCAGTCCCGCCGTTAGCCAGATCCTCAGAGTTAGCATCTACTAGCAAGAATTGGTGAGTCCTTATCCTTCGAGGACCCTTCTATCTGTCTATGTTCAGTATTTTCAGTTTCAGTCTTTAGTGAGCTAGTTGGGGTCTTGTCTCATCAACTCGTCTGTATGTAAGTGCTTATCAGACATAGTATGTATTCAATTTCAAATCGTTGTTATGTATTAAGATATTCGATGTTATCAGATTTTCAGACTTCCGCTATCTTACATGTTAAACTTCCACATTATTATGTTGAGCTTAGATGTCATGTTCATGCCATGGGTTGACTTGAAGTCTCTTAGGATTCCTTGTCCTGTGTCTCAATCTGGGCCTATGTTCGGGTCATGACAAACTTGGTATCAGAGCATTAGGTTTTAAAGTGTCCTAGGGTGTCTAAAAGCCACGTTAAGTAGAGTCTTTTTCATAGGTGTGAAGCACGCCACACTTATGATGAAGAGGCTACAGAACGTTTTAGGAAATGCCCCTTCTTTCATGATCTATGTCGTGCGATGAAGTGTCTCTCTATCCTTCTAACTTGTGCTACATGCATTTGCAGAATCATGCCTCCTCGCCGAGTTAATTAAAGAAGAAACAGAAATGGAAATGGTCATTAGAGTGGCAATGAGGATGGGCACCAACAGCCCCTACCAGCCCCCGAGGATCATGTGCCTGAGCAGGTTGCCCATGTAAAGTTTAGGACAACCATTTAGATGTTGGCACAGGCATTGACCGCCCAGGTCAACCAACAGGTGGTAGCGCATGTTCCTCAGAATGGGAATGCAGCAGCAACGAGAGTTAGGGACTTTCTTAGAATGAACTCTCTGGAGTTTCTTGGATCGAGGTGGGCGAGGATCCGCATGAGTTTATTAATGAGATTCTGAAGATCACCTAGATCATGGGGGTGAGGGGGGAGGAATGCGCAAATCTAGCCTCTTATCAGTTGAAAGGGGTTTCCCACATTTGGTTTAGACAGTGGAAGGGTGGTAGGGCAGTTGGAGAGGGCCCCATTGGTTGGGATGAGTTCCATACTACATTTTTTGATCGGTTCTTTTCCCGAGAGATGAGGGAAATCAAAGCAGCTGAGTTTGTGAACCTAAAGCAAAATGATATGACAGTCCAGGACTATTCTTTGGAGTTCACCTGCTTGTCCAAGTATGCACCAGAGATGGTGGCTGATTAGAGAGCTCGGGTGAGCAGGTTTGTGCACAAGATAGCGGACTACCTGGTCAAGGATTGTAGGACCGCTATGCTTTACCAGGACATCGATTTTACTCAATTGGTTTTGTATGCTTAGAAGATGGAGGTAGTGCATTTGAGAGAGAGAGAGGACATATAGTTTTGGGTTCTCCCAGCGGAGATCTGGAGGCTGACATCGCCAGCAGTCTCATTAGAGTCATTAGCTCCAACGCCATCATCAGCCAATGCTCCATCTAGACCGTGAGGTAATTAGAGGAGTAGAGCATCAGGTTCGAGGGGACAGAGGAGCATGCAGGAAGAGTGTACCTTCTCGGCCTATGAGAAGTGCGGTAAGAGTCATGTAGGGGAGTGCTTGTTGGGATCAGATATCTGCTTTGATTGTGGTAGATTCGGCCATAGGCGTCGGGAGTGTCCGTTGGTTAGACATGGTGATGGTAAAGGTCGTGCTCAGGCTACCAGCTCAGTAACAACACCAACATACCCAACTCAGTAGGGTGCATCCACCAGTGCAGGTGGTGGCCAGCACCAGAATAGGTTTTATGCTCTTGNCGACCTTATTCTCCCTTAATTGCCAAGGGAAGAATCTGTTTAGAAACGCCCACCAGTGCAGGTGGTGGCCAGCACCAGAATAGGTTTTATGCTCTTGTATCTCACCAGGAGCAAGAGACTTCACCAGATGTGGTCATCGGTATATTGCAAGTATTCCATCTTGATGTATATGCATTATTAGATCCAGGGGATACTTTATCTTTTGTGACGCCCTATGTTGCTAGTAGTTTCAGAATCTGTCCCAAAATCCTATTAGAACCCTTCTTAGTCTCTACTCCAGCTGGTGATTCAGTTATAACTCGATGGGTATATAGAAATTACCTTGACACAGTCCTTTTAAAATTCACCTCAGTAGATTTAGTAGAGCTAGAAATAACAGATTTTGATGTTATATTTTGCATGGATCGGCTACATGCATGTTATGCCTCAGTAAATTGTAGAATCCGTACGATAGTGTTACACCCCGTAAGTTCCGAATGTTTAGTCGGCCTATTCGTACGTTAGTCAAGAGTTTTAGAGTATAACGCATATGAGAAAGGGCCCGGGAAAAGGGGTGAATGAGCGCAGAGTCAAGCTTGCAAGGGAGAGAGACAGACTAGCTACCCGAAAGGGCAACGTGTCACGGACCCCTCCCTGGCGCGTTGGGCTCCGTGAAACTGCCCAGAATTGGCTCGTTGGGGTCCGTGCCACGGACCCCTTGTCCATCACCCAAATATATATATAAGGTCCCCTTTAGTTGTTGAATCATTTTCCAAATTTCATTTTCAGCCAGAGAAGAGGATATACGAAGAAATCAACAAATTTTCGTCGTTTACGCTATGAAACGCAACCCGAATTCAAATTAACTTCGAGTATCAAAGTTTAAGCCTGTGGGGAGCATTACTATGGAGTTAGTTTCGTGAAATTCGCCCGACAAATCATAACCCCGCCGAGTCAAAGTTGTTAAAATGACTCCAAACTAATTTCTATATGATCATAGGCTTCAAGTAAGTATTTCTTCCTTCTGAACTCACAAAAAATTATACATTTTCGATCGTGTTCTATTAAGTTGAAGTATAGTTAATGTTTATATAGAAAGTTATCATTTTTGCCGAATTCAGTACTGAACCTAGTCTCGTTCTCCCAGTAATACGATTACAGTGGGACAGAGCTATTGCATATGGTTTGAAACTTACCAGTTAATCAGAAATTGACAATCCAGGTATGTTAAGGCAAATTCGTTCGGCAAGTTAGTTTCTTGAATATTATAATTCAGTTTGATTCCCAGTAAGAAAGTCAGAAGTGTATCTAGTGAGCTTAACAGTTGTTATTAGCTGAGGCTAGTATCCTATATGTAGTTTGGGACTGATTTTGCCCTTTATAGCCTTCCATAACCAACCCAAGGGATAATAACTGTGTCGACGCCCACTAGGGGAGAGATGATGTCGCTCCAAGGAGCAATTGCTGTCCGCGAGGGTCGAAGATGGGGTCCAAGGTCCTCATACAGTCCATTCCATGACTGAAATATTATATACCGATCGGCACTATACCACAACCCCTGTCGAGCCTGGTGCTTGGGGTACAGATATCAGATATCAGGAGTCTACTAGACTCAGACACAGCTACAGTTCAGGGGTCTAGCGGGCTCGGTTGCAGACCCAGGGGACTGGTAGGACGACTATAGTTATTAGATAACTCAGTATGACCTTGTTAGGGGTATATAGAATGAAGTGTACTCACAAGGGCTTATGGGGGCCCTGAGTGGGTTATTTTGTGCTGGTTGTACCTTTCGGCTTTTGGGGGCCAGGTAAGGTTCTTGTTTGCATTATTTACTAATAGATTAGATAATAGGAAGTTCAGTTATTCAAGTGGTATTTCTATCTCTTCTTTTCAGTTACTTTCAGTTTCATTTCAGTTCATTCAGTTATTTATAGTTACTGCCTTACATATTCGGTGTATAATGTATTGACGCCCTTTTTGGGTCGGTGCATTACTTGCCTGCAAGTACCGATAGACACAGACCAGGACCTTCCTAGTTTTCAGCAAGATTAGTAGTGCAGTGGGCTCCTTTCCTCCGGAGCTCACAATTAGAAGGTTGACTCTCTTTTGTTTGTACAGTTTACGGTAGGTCGAGGCCCTATCTCGACTAGTATATCACTCCTAGAGGCTTGCAGATTATTTCAGATTTCCTGTGGTTAGTTGTTGTTGGCCGTGTGGGGCCCATGAGTGTTTTATCTTGCGTGTTGGCTGGGTGGGCCTTGTTTAGCTGTTAGATAGCGGCCTTGTCGTCCATAGCTTAGTTTAGTGCTGAATATACCTTACAGTCATAACTAGACATCATGGTGGTCTTGTCAACCCATATAGAATTCCCTATTATTGTCCGGTTTTGGGTAGCTTTTTTCTTTTATAGGTGGCTATAAGGCCTTGTCGGCCGAGGTCTGTATTTACAGCCGAGATATAGCCTGTTGTTTTCTTGATTTAAGATTTAGTGTTGGACATGCACTAGAGGTGTGTAAGTTCAGTCAGGCCACTTCAGACTCTAGTAGGGCACTAGGTGCCAGTCATGCCTCCCAAGGTGGGGCGTGACAAACTTGGTATTAGAGAAGGTCGTATCTCAGGGAGTCTGCAAACCGTGCTAAGTAGAGTCCTGCCTATGGATGTGTTGTGCACCACATACTATAGCTAGGAGGCTGCGAGGCATGATTGAATGGTTACTCTTCCTTCTCTTCCATTCGTGTTATAGATCTGTGCTATATAGGGATGAGTCCCTAAGCTTACAGTAATTTGCTTTTCTACAGAGAAATGACGGACTCGCGATGGACCACGATTGGCGGGAAATTAGATGTTGCAGCAGGAGAAAGCACAAGCAGGGTGCCTTAGTTAGAGTTAGCCTGATCTAAGGGAGACAGGGAGAATACATCTCGGTCTCTCCCGCACTCTCCGCCATGCGAGGAGCAGTCCAGAGCGGCAGATGTGTCGGCACCACCTCCAGTAGTCTCTATACTGATGCCATCAGATTAGGACGTTAGGAATGCTATTTTTATGATAGCTAGATGATGGCCGCATATCAACAGTCAGTGGCGCCTGTAGTTGCGGAGTCATCAGGAGGACCAGGAGTTCGAGGGTTTGAGAGTTCCTTTCTTTGAGTCCCCTGCAGTTTATGGGGATGGACTGGGATGAGGACCCTCAGGACTTTTTGGACTAGCTGCAGCGGATCTTTAGAGTAATGCATGCTACCCCTGTAGAATCAGTTGAGTTAGTGGTATTTCGGCTACAAGACATAGCAGTGTTATGGTACAAGAGTTGGGAGAGGTCCCGAGGTAGAGATGTTCCCCCTCCGACTTGGCCTAGCTTTTCAGGGGCCTTCTTGGAGCATTATTTTCCGCGGGAGATTCGACAGGCCTGGGTAGATCGGTTTTTATATCTAGAGTAGGGCTCGATAAGTGTTCAGGAGTATGCTATGAGGTTTGATTCCCTAGCCCGATATGCACTGACTTTTCTAGATACTATGCCACCAGGGTGCACCGATTTAATATGGGGCTGAATCTAGAATATGTGGAGACTTGTATCACAGATACTCTGCGAGAGGACATGGATATTGCCCGTGTTCAGGTATTTGCTCAAAATATCGAGGGGATCAAATAGCTGCAGCGGGAAATAGATAGGGAAAATCAGGAGTAATGCCGCAGGGTTAGACCTAGTGACCTTCAGGCAGAATTCCAAGGCAGATCCAGGCCATGGCTAGAAGGCAGACCACCTAGACCCCCACCTCCATAACAGCAGTAGGGTAGTAGATCAGGTCGTCGGGGGCAGTTAGGACCCGACGAGAGTTCACGACCATCAGGCTCTCAGCAGCAGAGGGGGTCAGAGCATAGTAGATTTACCATGCCACTTTGCCCTATTTTCAGTCGATGCCATCCTGGGGCATGTAGGTATGGTTCTTTTGCGTGTTACATCTGTGGCTAGGAGGGTCACCTGATGAGGGACTATCCAGCCAAGGGTCAGAGGATCGGGACCGACAAGATAGGTCTTCAGTACGGTCACGTGCCCCAGCATCTCTAACAGGGTGTAGGCCCTCAGCTCCAGCTGGTAGAGGCCGAGGATGATCAGTGGCATCTAGCTCAGGCACCGGTCCAGATCGCACTTATGCCTTACCGGGACAACAGGAGTCAGATTCGTCGCCGGATGTTATGACAGGTATGCTGAACATCTGTTCTCATTTCGTGTATGTCATAATAGACCCAGGTTCTACCTTGTCTTATGTTACGCTATTAGTAGCCCGAAAATTTGGTATCACGCCAGAATTGCTTCAGCGATCTTTTTCAGTGTCTACACCTATTGGTGACTCCATCATAGTCTACCGGGGTTGTTAGATAAGGGCTTCATCAGGCCGAGTACTTCCCCGTGAGGTGCGCCAGTTCTATTTGTGAGAAAGAAAGATGGCTCCCTCTGCATGTGTATAGACTACAGGCAGCTGAATAAAGTCACCATCAAGAATAAATACCCATTTCCCAGAATAGATGACTTGTTTGACCAGTTACATGGAGCAAAGTACTTCTCAAAGATTGACTTGAGATCTGGGTATCATCAGGTTCGGGTTCGAGAGAGGGATATCCCAAAACCCACTTTCAGGACCAAGTATGGCCATTTTGAATTCCTAGTCATGTCCTTTGGACTGCCGAATGCTCCAGTAGTGTTCATCAATTTGATGAACAGTATCTTTAGGCCGTATCTAGACTTGTTTGTGATAGTGTTTTTGATGATATTCTGGTATATTCCCACTTGGAAGAAGAACATTGGGATCATCTGTGGATAGTGCTCCAGATTCTCAAGGATCGTCAGTTGTACGCGAAATTTTCTAAATGTGAGTTTTGGCTGAATTCAATGGCCTTTTTGGGCCATGTTGTGTCAGAGGCTGGTATTCGGGTAGATTCACAGAATATTGAGGCAGTAAAGACTTGGCCTAGACCTACAACTCCGATTGAGGTACGTAGTTTCCTGGGGTTAGCCGGGTATTATAGAAGGTTTGTAGAGGGGTTTTCTATCGTATCAGCGCCTTTGACCAAGTTAACTCAGAAAGCGGCTAAATTTCACTGGATTGAAGCATGTGAACAGAGTTTTCGGGAGTTGAAAAACAGGTTGACATCAGCACCAGTATTAGATTTGGCAGAAGGATTAGAGGGTTATGTAGTGTACTGTGATGCTTCGAGCGTCGGGTTAGGATGTGTTCTGATGCAACATGGTAAGGTAATTTCTTATGCTTCAAGGCAATTGAGAAAGCACGAAAGGAACTACCCCACCCATGACCTGAAATTGGCTGCAGTAATTCATGCCTTGAAAATATGGAAACACTATGATCTATCTATGGGTCAATTCCCTTCATGTATCAA
>JACEIK010000542.1:306200-319957 GCA_018107945.1 Datura stramonium | reverse complement strand
ATATATATGAGTTGGCTCACTTAGTAGAAATTTAGAATTAGGCAAGGGAAACAGTTGACGTTGGACTACCTGAAATACACGAAGGATTGTGCGAAGTTTGTACCTCCAGCCTTTAGAGTTGTTGAATAACGTTCCCTAGCCCTATTATAAAATGATAGGGTTACTTCCTACTTCCCAGTTTGTTTTTTCAGTACAACAGAAAGCATAGGTAGCAATACTATGTTGCCCAGAATAAAGAGTAAATGAGGGCTAGAATTGTTGACTCCGAGAAGGGTTAGAAAGTGGTTAAGACCCCTAGTTTTTAAATAAGTCACCTAGACCCTCACGGTAGTGAAGCAGGAGGGATGTTAAGATTGCTAGTAATAGCCAAGTACGTGTGCAAGTCCATAAGCAATAAACACCCAGCAATAGCAAAGCTCAGGTCAGAAATAGGCTAACTTCGCCGTAGTGTGCTAACGACATTAGAACATACCTGTAGAATGATAGCTATGGACCTAGTTTGTTATGTCAAAGGAAAGAGAGATTATATGAATGAAATTGTCTAGAGTGTCGGTCCGAATGATACAGGTCAATAGACTTGGTCAGTAGTATCCTTGTTAGTACGATCCAGGGGGCACGAACCCCAGATCTTAGTCTATAGAAGTAAGGGGAAGGTGCGAGTATCTAACTCTGGAGGAAAACAGAATCACCTCCAGGCTGTAGTAGGTGGAAAGAGTGTAGAATCACCGCTTAATGTTGAGAAGTAAGCATCGGGCTGACATTTAAAGGATAGTGAGGTTGTAACCTAGAATGCTACAATATCACCACTAGTGTAGAGGTAAAGGAGTGACGGCACGGAGGCCCTAACCCAGTACAACCCATAGACAAGGCCCAGTAGGGAGTCATCGACCTTTGAGATAATAAGGTGCGAAGTCATGGGACCCGAAGGTCGACTCTGCATTCCAAATATGGCAGGACTTCGTTAGTAGATTGTAGTAAGGTATATTATGTTTGTTATCCACCTCCATTCGGGTATAGATGAAAACACATTAGGTTAAAAAGGAGATCTACGTATGGAATGGGAAGAAGGAAGGTATTGTCGAGTTGTAGCACAGAGCTCGAATGACCAACAGGGAAAGGCAAAACCCCGTAAACTGGGCAAGCTAATTCAGGAAATAGCCATGCCTATGTAAAAGTGGAAAGTGGACAATATGACTATAGCTACAGGGTTACCATGTGCCAGGCGTAAACATGGCCCTGTTGGACCATTGTTGAAAGGCTAAGGAGATCAACACATCTATTGCTATTCAGGATTATGTTTCAGCCAAAGGTTACGCGTATTTAAATACTGAAGGAATATTCCAGCTATGTGGGGTCTTAGTGTCTATTAATTTCTGACAAAGGGGCATAACTCACATCTAGGTTTAGAAAGGCTTTCAGAATAGATTGGGATGCATGTTAATTTGAGTACGACTTCTTGTCCCCAAATAAATAACTAAGAAGAGCACACAATTTTGAGGTCTGTTACGGATGGAAATGTAGGCCCCCTCTAAATAATGACTTTAAGTAGATAAATTAGGGATAGTTGAACTAGACATACTAATACATCAGCCAAGCGAAGGAAGTACAGCTTATCGGGAAAGATGTACCGGCAGCCTAGGGTTATCGGAGGTACTACCCTAACGTATGGTGTGGGGAGTTAAAGATTGAAGTAGCGACTGGGTATTCCCAAAAACTTCACCAATAAAGGGTTTTATGAGCTCTGATGAGAAGGGTAAGTCCAGCCCTAGATTCATTAGGCCTTACTGGATTCTCCAAAAGATTGGACAAGTGGCCAATGAGATAGAGTTACCTTCAGAGCTAGGATCTGTTCATCAACACTATGCAAGCGCGTAGAAGACCTTGTCTTAGATTAATCCAATTGGGGATAATCAAGGTATAGAAGCACTGTTCCACAGCGAGACTATAATAATTATAGGAGCCATCTTGAGAACCAAAGTTGTAGCTTAGTAGAGTATCATGGGAGGAATAGAAATAAAGAAGGGACGACCTGGGAAGCTGAGGACGACATAAGATCTAGGTATCCTCACTTATTCCAGGATTGACCCAGAATATGCAGTGACGGGAGGTTGTTGTTCAGTTGCTATTTACCTGCTTATATCATTAGTACTATTTAGTTGGTTATCTCTTTTTTGTGGAATAGCTGTTTATAGAGTCCTGTGAGACGCCTATGTTGGATTTTTCTACATTTTAGGTTTTCAGATAGTCCATAATACAGAGGATACTCTGGAAAAATTCTCCTAAGTATTAGTTAAAAGAGTTAACTCCTTTAAGCCTGAAGATGACATTTGAGGACGAATGTTCCTAAGGGGGGAGGACGTAACACCCCGTAAGATGTTAGCGGTTAGTGTGCGTGCCCGTGGATTTGTGGTGAGTAATGATAGTTTGACACTTGAGGGAATAGCCTTGAAAGTAGGGTCGAGCGAGGCCAGGACGCAAGGGGCCAGCGCGACGCGCCAGCCTGCTTGTGTGCTGGGAAGCGCGGCGCGCTAGGCATTCCAGCGCACTGGGGGCATGACGCGGTAGGCGTATTGGCGCATTGGGCAGCGCGGGACGCCACCCCCTTCCACCGCCTATGCCTATATATATGCCCCCCTTAGATCAATTTAAGTCATTTTAAATACTCCCTCGGCCAGAGAAGAGAAGAGACACTATTTTCATTCTATTTTTGTCGAATTATGCTATAAAACTCTATCCAAATGCAAATTAACTTTGAGTAACAAATTATGGGCCTACGTGAAGAATTTCTACGGAGTTATTTCTTGAAAATTCACCCGATATACCAGGACCTTGCTGAGTAAAGGTTGTCAGAATTGCTCCAAATTGGATTCTAAACGGCCACAGGCAGTAGGTGCACATTTCTCCCTTCTAAGCTCTCGAGAAATTATGAGTTTTGAGCCGAGATAAACTTAGTTGAATTATAGTTAATATTAATATCGAAAGATATCACTGTATGCCAACTCCTACTATTGAAATAGCTTTATTTTGTTAGCGTAAAGGTTACAAGGGAGTGGAATTGCTGGCTCCAGGTTGGAAACTTTTCGGATGAACGGAAGTCAGCATTCGAGGTATGTAAGGCTTACTCCTTCGGTAAGTTATTCTCGTCGTATAATGATACGACCTATGTTCCTGAATGGAGACAACGACTTTATATGTTGTAACTAGTTGCTTCCAGTAGATTATGATTATATGTATGTTGTGATTAGCTACTGTCAGTAGATTATGATTACCTAAGTTGTGGTTAGATACTAGAAAACATACTGAGAATATACTGTAGTATCCCTTGTTAGGAAGGGGTATGTTCAGTGTGACTAATGCTAGGAGCGTCGTAGAAATTTCCCCCAGTTTATTTATTTATTATTTAGAAATGTCTGGAAGTTTTGTTTTCATGACAAGGCCTTAGAAGTCTAGTTTGGATATTAGGCTCAGCTCGGGGAGTTGGACAGGTTAGGGTATAGTAAGGCATTATAACTCTTCGATTGACGCTTGTATAGACAGTAAAGCTCACTCAAAGGCCATTGGCATACCTTAACACTTCCAGGGCCTGAAATTTGGATAGGATGGTCATACCTTAGAGTTAGCAGCACCTGGATTGCCTAGTGAATTAAGTGACAGCCGACCATCTAGTTAGTGACTTCCAATGACTGTTAGTATTCAGTCGACATAGTGCTTGATATACAGGTCATGCAAGAGGTCATCCCAGTCATACGAATCAGACAGATCCATGGGTACCCTAAGGAGGGAACCTTATTAGTAGTTGGATGTGGGCCAATGCCCCAACTTGCTCTTATAGACACTCAGGTACAGGTTGCCGCAAATGGCCAGGTCTAGGTAAACTTACCTACAAGGACAGGAATCGCCAGAGAATATACATGAAATCTAAACAAACCAAGTTAAGATCTAAGGGTATAGAACTACAGTAGTACAATATTAATTTCCGGTTGAGAATTATAGTAAACTGCTTGGGGAAGGTTAGGGCCTGACTGCTCAGGAGTATGTCCGATTAGGTAGCAGCCCTAAAGTTGTCCTAAGCAAAGGAACTAAATAGTTGGTCATCTGTGACCTTACAGTTCGATTTTGAGCGATCATTGTCCTAGCATGACATTCGGAGTATTGTTAGGCCACTCTAGATCTCTCCCTATCCGGTCTAGACGATTAGAGATTATGAACACCGCCAGGATCCTCTAACCAGGTATAAGCAGATGAGGTATGCCTTTTGGCAGCTATACAAACTATTCTAGGGGAGAGTAGCAGTCGCGTTAGGCCTTAAGAGCCAACTATGCCTTTTGAGTGGCTAGATTGTGACTAAAATGCAGTATATTGGTTGGGATTGACCTACCCTATGTAGACTTCTGTTGACCAACCTCAGGGTTACTAGCTATGTCATCACCTTCGAGGCTATATGGGTCGCTCTAAGGAGCTATATGTTGATCTAAAGGACTATATTCAGGCCCAAGGGCCATATTACAGTCCATCCATGGGCTGGACTTCTATTTTTATGTCGTATCGACATCATTGACCCTCGTTGAGCCTTGTGCACAGGGTGCAGTTATAGGAGCCCTTCGGGCTTAGACATAGTTGCAGGAGCCCAACAGGCTCAGCTGCAGACCTAGGGGCCAGGTAGGTTGGCTATAGTTACCTATTGACCCATATTGACCACGTTAGGGGTATATAGATTGGATAATGCTCACCAGGGCTTATGGGGGCCCCAGGTGAGTTATTCTATGCTAATTATACCTTCCAAGATTATGGGGGCCAGGTGAGGTTCTTGATTGTATTCTTGCCTGCTAGTTATAACTTATGTGTGTATAGTTGTACAGTCTTAGCTCATATACACGTTGTGTTTTACTAGACGCAGGTTATGGATAAGAAAGCTTACAGGTTAATTTCTGCCCCTTCTTTTTATTCACTTTTAGTTCTTTATCAGCATTTATTCAACTTTTCATTACTGCCTTACATATTCGATACATATTGTACTGATGCCTAACTATGGGCCGTTGCATACTTGCCTGCAGGTTTAGATAGAAAGGTTTCAGGATCTCCTAGTAGCCGTTTAGAGTCAGCAGTTCGGCCAACTCCTTTTGTTCGGAGTTACCAAGTTGTAAAAGTTATATGTTTTCTATTTTTTAAGCATTTAGGTATGCCGGGGCCCTTTCCCGACTAGCATTTCCACTCCTAGAGGCTAGTAGATGACTGTATTCAGTTAGTTGGCTGTTGTTGTCCGTGTAGGTCCCATGTATGTCTTATTTTATGCGTTGGCCGTGTGGGGCCTAGTATCGCTGCTTGGTTTATTTCCATTATAACTAGACAGCATGGTGGTCTTGTCAGCCCGCATAGAATTCCTTTATTGTCTTTTGGTTGGTTAGCTGTCTTCTTTTACAGGTGCTGCGTGTCCTTGTCCGCCCGAGGTTGTTTTTACAACCGAGATATAATAGTTTATTTTTTTAATTTCGAGTCGCTGGTAGGCACTAGAGATGTCTATTCCCAGCTAGGTCAGCCCAGATCCTAGTGTGGCATTAGGTGCCAGTCATGCCCCCAAGGTGGGGCGTGACATTTAGGGTGTTGATGATTTGAGAGATCAGATTTTGCACAAGGCTCATGGTTCCAGATATTCTATACATCCAGGTGCCACCAAGATGTACCGTGACCTACGGGAAGTTTATTAGTGGAATGGCATGAAAAAGGACATAGCAGAGTTTGTGGCTAAGTGTCCGAATTGTCGACAGGTGAAAGTTGAGCATCAAAGACCTAGAGGTATGCTTCAAAACATTAGCATGCCTACTTGGAAGTAGGAGGAGATCAATATGGACTTCATCATAGGGTTTCTCGTACTCCTCGACAATATGACTCTATTTGGGTGGTTGTAGATAGGTGACTAAAGCAGCTCATTTTCTATCGGTCAAAATAGCCAATTCAGTAGAGGATTATGCTAAGATGTATATTAGGGAGTTAGTTCGGTTACACGGAGTGCCTTTGTCCATCATATCAGATAAAGGTACCCAGTTTACGTCCCAGCTTTAGAGATCATTTTAGAAGGGACTTGGTACTCAGGTCAAGCTTAGCACAACATTTCACCCGCAAATAGATGGTCAGGCTGAACGGACCATTCAGACTCTTGAAGATATTGTTGAGAGCATGTGTGATTGATTTCAAGGGTAGTTGGGATGATCATTTGCCTCTCGTTGAGTTTGCATATAACAACAATTACCATTCCAACATTCAGATGGCTTCATTTGAGGCTCTTTATTAGTGGAGAGGCAGATCGCCTATTGGTTGGTTTGAAGTCAGTGAAGCTATTTTGATAGGACTAGATTTGGTTCATGAGGCCATGGAGAAAGTCCAGCTTATAAGGGAAAGGTTAAAAATAGCCCAGAGTCATCAAAAGTCCTATGCGGATGTGAGGAGGAGAGAACTTGAGTTTGAAGTTAATGATTGGGTGTTTTTGAAGGTATCTCCCATAAAGGGAGTGATAAGATTCAAAAAGAAGGGGAAACCCACCCTGCTATGTTGGCTCATACAGGATTGTGAAACGTGTTGGCAAGGTGGCTTATGAGTTGGAGTTGCCCATAGAATTGGCTTTGATGCATCTAGTTTTTTATGTGTCGCTTTTAGAAATTCATGGGTGATCCGTCTTTGGTTGTCCTAGTGGAGAGCATAGGTGTGAAGGATATCCTTAGTTACGAAGAGGTTCTTGTGGAAATACTTGATCGTCAGGTTCGGAAGCTAAGAAATAAGGAAGTAGCTTCAGTAAAGGTTTTGTGGCGGAATCAACATATTGAAGGAGCCATGTGGGAAGCTGAAGTAGATATGATGGATAAATACCTGCATCTATTCTCTTTTGGCTCAGTTTCAGCTTGAGGTATCAGTTTCCTTCTTAGTACTCTATTCAGTCTCATATTTAGTTCATGTGTCCTAGTTTCTTTCATGTCAATACATGTATGTGTGATTCAAGAATTCAGTTCAGTCATGTATTTTAGTCGGGAGTCAGTCTCTCTATCAATTTTTAGCTTTAGATGTTTAGTATTTGGTATGGCAGTTGCTAACCCCATCTTTTTAGTATGTTCATTCACATTCGAGGACGAATGTTCCCAATGGGAAGATATTGTAATACTCCAGAAGTGCCTAAGACTAGACTTAGAAATTTGAAATGAGAAGCAGCAGAAAAATCTGAGATATTACTCAAAACACGAGTCGTTGGAGGGTCTAACGACCCGTGGGAGCCACCAGTGGTCAGGTTCTGTAGAAGTAGATTCAGAGGTAATGGGTCCATGATACGACCCGTAGGATGATGTAACGAGTTGTAGGTTGGGGTCGCTGGCTGTCACCAGGGTGCCATAGTTGGATGGTACTAGTCGTAGTATGACTCGTTGTGAGGAACAACAAGTCGTGGTAGGTTCCCGTGGGAAGAAGCAGGAAATTCTCCCAGTTGAGGTAACAAATGGAACCTACGACTCGTTGGATAAAGGTAAGAGTCGTGTTGTGACTCGTGGGAAGTCCAGATGCAGGTTTCATCAAAGGAAGTAAAGGGAGGAAGTAACAGATTATTGTGTGGAGTAACGACTCATTCTGTCGAGTCATTGTCACAGGACCAGAGAAGATAATACATGATAGAAGGAAGTAACGGGTGGATAACACGAGTCGTGGTATCAAAGAACGACTCATGGTATCAATCGTGGTCACTAGTAGTGCTAAATTTCCATACTTTTCATTAAGGGTATTTTCATAATTTTTAAGTTCTAAGGTCCTAAACTACATCGTTTTAAGCTCAGTTAGAAGGATTTCAAGAGTGCTAAACCTATTCATTCCATGCATGCAAGTTAGAGTTCTTTCTTGGAGATCAAGCTTGAGGAATTCCCCGATTTTTCTCCAATTTCCTTTGGGCTTTCAAGAGGGGTTGTAAATTATATTTACCTAGGTATGTAAGACTATTAATGAGAGTTCCTTTCACTCTCATGCTCAAAATTCTTCTCAATTCCATAGATTTCAATTCCAGATTCAAGTTCATGATCTTATGGGGTTTATTCCTAATTTTAGAAAATTCTCTATGATCTATCTATGGGTCAATTCCCTTCATGTATCAAATCATATTTTGTGATCTATGGGCATATGTTATACCTAATTTTATTATTAATTCATAGTTTCATATCTTGATTAAATTATGCCCAATTATGTAAGTTTCATGAAAAGTCAAGTTATGATTTCCATTATGATCTTGATCTTCCTAAGACCTAAATTATGATTTATGATTTATGATATGATTTCTATGAAGTACTCTTCATGGATATATGAATATCAAGTATATGTATTTTCAAAAGTATGTATGTTCTTCATGATTTATGAATTTATGACTATTGGCTGACTCACAGGCCCTTACTCATGGCTAATAATGTATATCAAGTATGATCAAGTATGTTATGATTTATTTGGCCATGAACTTCATGAATGATTCACAATGACGATATGAGCCTAATGTGCATGTTTTTGAGAGCAGTGTCTAGCATCGAGTAGACCCGGTGTTCAGAGTTAACCCCGTGGTCTCCGAACTACATTACATCGTAGGTATATATACATATATTATTTGATCCCTGTGATATCACCATACTGCACATCCCTTGCCTGGCAAGCCTGGGGTGGTCCTGACCACTTGGGCGAAATAGTGGGGCATCATGTAAGCTTTATCATGATGGTGTCGGTTAAGACGAGTCCCCCCGTTGTACCTCATGACTTATGCATGGTTATGTTTATGTTACTTTGGCTCAAGTTATGATTTATAATATTTCTCTTATGACTATGATTTATGATTGAAATTATGAATGTTTTGAAAACCTTGAGCCCTTATGTTTACATTATGATATCTACTTCATGATCATGCTTTTCCCACTCTTATGCACTCTTATGTATTTTAACTATCCATTTTTACTTACCTTTCATACTCAGTACTGACTGCATACTCTATGTTGTATCATTTCATGATACAGGCTCGGATATTTAGGTTCAGTCCTGCTGTTAGCCAGATCCTCAGAGTTAGCATCTCCCAACCAGAGTTGGTGAGTCCTCATCCTTTGAGGATCCTTTTATCAGTGTATGTTCAATATTTTTAGTTTTAGTCTTTATTGAGTTAGTTGGGGTCTTGTCCCATCAACTCATTAGTATGCAGAGGCTTATCAAACATAGTATGTATAGGTTTCAAATTGCTGTTATGTATTTAGATATCAGATTTTCAGACTTTCTCTATCTTACATGTTAAACTTCCACATTATTATGTTAAGATTAGATGTCATGTTCATGCCATAGGTCGACTTAGAGTCTCTCAGGATTCCTTGTCCTGTGTCTCGATCCGAGCCTATGTTCGATCATGACACAAATATCTAGTTAAAATTGTGAGTTAACAAAGAAATATCTATGTCATCTCTTATGATTACATATTTTATTTCACTTTGAAGACACACTGGACAAGTTCTAGATATCTATATAATACACGGAATGCAACTAAAATTTACCACTCATAGCATACAAATTCAAAATAGCGCCCTATTGACCCTTTACTTAACAACATAATAGACTTTAATGAAAATCCAATTTTTATCTAGAATCAAGTGAAAGATCCTACGTGTCTAAAAAAATTAGTCTAAATCTTATGCAAAACCTTTCGAGAGTTACCCAATGTTGTCTATAGTGTATCTATATTGAGTATCTAGAATTCAAATGGAGTTTAGGGTCCTTTCTTATTCTTCTACATAAAGCTAGTTTTCCATCAAGACAATCGTCATTCATCCATCATCGAAAAAAGTTCTTACCTACGGCTAAAAAGTAAAAACTATGATTTAGGGACTCCCCAAGAAAAGACTGAAAACAAAAATCAAAGGTTGTACTATTATCTAGCATGACACATCAATACTATAATATTATTGTATTAATTTCTACTTAGTACTTACTATTACAGACCATAAATTTATGTCCTAGAAAGCATGAAACAACTAAAATCAATGTCAAGAGACAAAATAAAAAGTACCAGTTATAACATGAAACATATAATTATCGATAGAAGTTTCTTCTCCCCACCCTACACATAAAATTTAGCATTGTCCCTAGTGCTCCAAATATAGCAAAACTAAAGGGTGAAGACTGAAAAACTCCTTGTGTCTATTCTTTGACATCATTATCTATCAGGGCAAAGTCATTGTTGCCTTCTTCATTATCGTGCTCAAGCTCATTATCTTCCACCTCCCCATTATCATGGATCGGGCGCTCAGGTGTGGGAGCATCATCATCAAACAGCTCATCATATGTAACGCCTCAGACTTTCGAGCTAAGTTCGAAACCGTATAGGTGTGTACATAGACCCAAACCCGACTGAAATTTTTTTTATGAAAACAACATGATAAGATCAATTCTTCAGTGTGGAAAGTAAATTGGATGTGAATTAAGGTCATAAGGAACCTCTAGCAAAGAATTGAGTTTAGAACTTTCCTACTGATTGAGTTTTCATGTAAGTTCTTACAAGGGCCAACTTTAAAAGACCATAAATCCCAATATCTAAATTATTTTTGAGTGATTCAACCCTTCAAATTGAATCCCTTTGAGTCTTCTTTCCAAAGCTTCCAACCATTCGTCAATCGGAGTTTGAAGTAAAAAGTCATGGGCATTTTACCAAGGCATTGTCAAGGTAAGTGCATTGAGAGGAGCGCCATGCCCGTCACTAAACTTTAGAGAAATTTTTTATCAGGTTTAGTGCATTGGGAGGCGCCCCATGCCTGGGACCAAACTTTAGATGAAAAATAATCAACAAAGTAGCACTATGGCAGGCGCAGTGCGCCAGAGGCCAAATTCTAGAAGAATCAGGTTGGTGCTATAGCTGGTGCGGCGCGCTAGGCCCTGTCCCAACCCTACTTCTATATATATCTTATGTTTTAAGTTAGAAATTAGTTCTAACATTACCCATATGACAGCTAAATGTCCAAACCATAAGTTCTCCCTATGTTTCACGATTTTGAAGAGGATTTAAGCTCTCCAAATATCTCCAATCACAAGTTCCTCCAAGGTAAGTCTTCTCTTTCATTACTAAGGTTTAAGTAATAATTTCCTAACCCTATGCTATGGGTTCTATTGCGATTCTTCATGAAAAACCCTAGGAATCATTGAGAACATTCCACCTCTCAAGATCAAGAACAACCATTGAGTTCCAAGACTTGAAGTATTGAGCACCCCTCCTTCCTCCAAGGTAAGTAACTCTACTAAAACCTTACATGAGTATTCTAAGGTCATGACTCATCGGACGGTGCTAGGAAGCTATAAGTTCATATGATGACCTAGGGTTAGGGTTTATAGGACTATTTTGGTGTTGAGGATGGATGTAAATATTTTGGTTGGACTTGTAATGGTTATGCTTATTGTTAAGGGGCTGCAGAAAGAGGTGGGTGTTAGGACACCCCATTCATAAGAGGCTTGAATTTCCTATTCCCTCCAGATGTTCAATAAAATGCCTCTATGACTTGGATTTCATTGTTAAGCTATTGATTATAGTTTCTATCCATATAATTATTGCAGATTGATGTTATAAAAGAATTGTGGCTTCGTGTTCATAGTTGTGAGGCCAAGTATAAGGTATGTGGGACTTCAATAAGGGTCTTCTCCCACCCTTGTGTCCTAAGAATTTCAGAAACCCCAGCAAGCTAAATTCTCTAGAAACCATGTCTTAGGATTTTCATGCTATGAAGGATTTATCTCATGTCTTCCATGTTTCAAGACTTTTATGATGAATAACGCATACAGGTCATGATTTCATCGTCATTTTGATGATGTATTCCCATAGTTTTATATTAGTATGATTTCTAAGGTTTAGTCGTGATTTAGCATTATTTTATGGAAAATATGATTTGTTTTAAATATATCATTCTACCATGATCTAAGTATGCATGATTATCAGTATCAACTAAACATATGATTTTCCTCATGATTTAAGTATGATCAGCATGTTCATTGTCCTTTAGACTATCATGACACTGTCACATAAAGCAGCTTTGACAAGTCTTAGAATACTAGTTTCCTGCATAGTTCTTTAGACAGTCATGATACTTTAAGATAAAACAGCTCTGACAAGTCTTACAACACCAGTTTCTTTTAGGTCCTTTAGACTCTCAAGACACTTTCAGATAAGTAGTTTTGACTTACCCTTAGGACACCAGCTTCGACATATCAGTATAGTTAGATATAATTAGGTTTTCAGTTAGGAGTAGTACTTAGCATCGAGAGGGTCGGGGTTCCAGCACACCCAGGTTCCTAGAACTACGTGTCACCGTAGGTTTTTAGCCCAAATAGATTTTTCAGTTAGTGATCACACAATCCAACCACTATATCCTGGCAAGGTACAATGGGCTTTATAAGATGGGGTGTATATATCAAACTCGACGTCTAGCTCACGTGGTTATATGTCGGTAAATAGGCTCTCCCACAATATAGTTACAGCTCCTAGGCCAGTACAGTTTCAGATTCGGTCTAATACAGTTTGTGTAAGTTACAATCCTCAGTTTATGATTACAAATTTAGTTTTCAGTACATGTAAATGACCCTTGAATCAATTTTACTTGTATTTTATTAACTGTTTTGGACTATTATATCATGTCAGTATTTATGCATCTTAGATATAGTCATTATACTAAATCTCAAGTTATGTATTCATAACAAATTCTTCTCCAATTATTAGTATGTTTTAAACTTCAGTTATATTTTCCATATACCTAGTACATTCCAAGCACTGACCGCATATTTTATGTGCTATATCATTTTATGATATAGATTTAGGTACTCAGACTCAGTCCCGCGGTTAGACACATTCCAGTTCTTGATCAACGAACAGTTGGTGAGTCCTCGTCATTTGAGGGTCAGAGTTATGTCTATGTTACATGTCTTTAGCCTTATTTTTAGTTTCAGACTTTTAGAGTTAGCTAAGAACTTGTCCCAACAACTCATCAGTTAATAGAGGCTTTTAGATAGATGGTCAGTTAGTATGTTAGCTCTATGTTTTAATGTCAGATTCCATCTTTATTTACTTAACTAATATTATTACGTTACTTAGAAATAGTTGTCCATAATTTTAGTCAGTTCCCGCTCAGTTTATTTATAAATTCAAATCATAGTAATGTTATGATGTCACACCTGTTGGGTGTGCTCATTGAATGGGTATCGCTCATCTAAGCTGGCCAACTTAGCATCAGTAGCTGCTCTACCTCCAAGAGTCAACTATAACTGTATTATCCCAAAAAGATGGGCATTGTCACGCCTAAAAACCCGAAGAGGCACGAAGGCAACTAGTGCCTTACTTGATCGAGCGAACCCTGCAACTAACCAAAAAAACAACTAACAAGACCTGCTTGAGCCGACGAGGCTTGACACCACAATTCAATATATGACAATAATAAAGAAAAACAACTAATTGACATATTATACTTAGCTCTATAATGGAAGTTGGACCACAATAACAAACTTATATACAATATGTCAACAAGGAAAAAGTCTAGAACAACAATTGTACAATAGGGCTGACGAGGCCTACAACAATACTACAAGCCAAAACATAAGTCTACGAGCCTCTAAGGGGTTGTTTGGTTACTATATAAGGCCCAAATTAATACATGAATAACTTGGTTATTCATGTATTAATTTAATACCATGTTTGGTTTCTAAATAGAATAAAAGTTATTCATGTATTAGTTTTATAT
>JACEIK010000542.1:290747-305740 GCA_018107945.1 Datura stramonium | reverse complement strand
CTAGAATTTTCGTCTTAAATCACATTGGGCGCAAGTTCTAGATGATATACATACACTAGAATTAAAATATGACCTCACCACACAAGACATCACAATTCCAAGAAGTCTAGTTATTCTCAAAATCAATTGAAAAATATGAATTTTGACAAGTTATTCCGAGTTCTACACAACTCATTTACAAATAAAAAATCCAAACAAAGAATGTAGGCATCATGACAAGAGTGCTTTTTAAAGATCAATGACTCCTCTTTTCCTGAAAATTAAATTTCTTGCCAATTTTTTTTGGTGGTGCCTCTCAAGATAAGTGCACACAAGACTCAAAATTTACACCAAAACTTGGATTTTTCCTTAAAAAAGTCATCTCTCAATCCATTATTAAGAAATGCCACCTGGTTCGACACAAAAATTAAAGATAAGAAAATTTTACTCCTTGAGAAAGAACCATGATATGAAGAAAACTCTCAGAGTTTATTTACTAACTACTACCTACAAAGGAGATTGCTACACATAGGTAGTAAGACAATTAAAGTGTAAAACTGACCCAACATTGGCAACTCACATCATATTATTAAACAAATTAAGCCCGTCAAGGGTCAAAATAAAAAATCATTACAAAACTGGCCCGATAAGGGCTTCAATCCATCAAAATAAACCATTCACACAAAAATTTAAAACATCCATAACAACACTTAAAACAAAACAAGACAGGCAAGGGCAATCAAATAACAAGCTCAGCAAGGGAAATCAACCAAGTCTCACCCCCTGAAAAAATCAAATATTGTCCCCAATGTTATTAAATAAAGAATAAAAGGGGTAAGAACTCCTTGAGCCATCTACTCGTCATAATAGCGTGGCTCCACCTATGTACTAGAACCTACGTCACCCCTGCGGGAGTGAGCAATGCCTAAGGACTCCAATAACACACCTTGAGTTGTTGGGAAAATAGTGGCATCCTTCTCCTACTCTCCCTCTTAATCCTCCTCCAAATCCCTAAGTAATTCATAAATTGGGCCCCGAGTAGAGCGTGGGGAAGCCATAACTTCATCTAAGAATCTCATATTAATGCTGGATAGGGGCCCTTACTCTTCATCTCTCACATATCATCCTAGAGGGAAGAAACCGCTCCCTCAACAAGATCTACTCTGGAGCATAATTTGTTAAGGCTATGAAAAACGTCCTTCACCGCATTCTTGACATACCGCTGTATCAAGGCTGGGAGGTTTTTCACCAATTACGTAAGTTGGTTCTTATATGCATGTGCCATATTGGCCAGCTTTTGAAGCCTACCCGCCCTAGAGGAAGGAGGTGGTGGTGAAGATCTCGGAGGTGGCACCTCCTTAGAAATATGTCCCGACATCTTGGGAGTGGCTCATTGAGGTCTTGTGCCAATGGGGAACCAGAAGTGTCATGTGGCATGGACACTTCGGGGACATCCCATGAGTGCATTCTCCTCATTTTAATTTTGAGGGAATCCGCATCCTTCTTCTTATCTATATCAATCACTCCAACAACGGAGCAAGGATGATCATAATCAAAATAGTGGACCCTCAGTCTAGCACATAGCAAACTAATCAGCACAGGGATTGGCATGGAGAGAGTTGGCTAGCGAGCTTTCATTTTGATCTGCACGATAAATATTTCCCTAAAGTTCAGATAGACCCTAATAATGCAATCAATCAACATAGTAGCCTCCAAGTGCACCTTCTGATTATTTTTGGAAGGCATGACGAAGGAGAAAACCAGATCCAGCCATAGCTTGGCCTTGAGAGTAGATCTTGCCTTGGAATTTTGCCACCCAAAGTGGCCCACATAAGCTGCCCGTTCGCAATAATACCACCCACCCATTTGAGTTGATGGCTTTTGGTTGTAATTCGCTCTGCAAATTCAGTCCCCAGAGCATTGGCTCCTTCTAGTATATTGAATTGATGGCACTGGTAGTGATATCAATATCTTTCCCCTTAACCATGATAGATGACAGGCTTGGAAACTCATCCACCCTTCTCGAGTGCTTCATCAATTTTTGCTTCTCTTGATAAGAGGCATAGAACTCAAGTACAAGGATGGAGTGGTACCCTCCAGGTGCATCCAAGAATGGGTGTCAATCTCATTTAATGAATTGCGGAACTCCTACCCTAACCCCGCTAAATTGAAGTGCTTCTCCGGTGTGAACGACTGGCCAACCCGCTATTTGATAGAGTAGGGCTTCAAGTCCTCCACACAGAACTTATGTCACGACTCAAGTATGTACCCCAAATTGAGATACGAGACTTAGAACCATGAATGACTCCAAGACAACCCATGGCATGGCATATTACTAGACTAATATAACTTATAAGGATAACTGAGCATAAGCTAACTAAAATGTAAGATATTTCCTTACGAATAAAAAGATAATCTGATGATGTAAACACTGAATCACAAAGCTGAACATGCCAACTCTATGTGTGAAAGCCTCTACTAGCTAATGAGCTACTGGGACAAGCCCTCAGCTAAATTCAAAGTCTGAAACTAAAACAAGGTAAAAGAATTGAAATAAAGTAGATAACTCTAGTCCTTTGAAGATGAGGACCCACCACTACTAGTTGATCAAGTCCGGAACATTTCTATCTGTGGGTTGAGTCTGAGTACCTGGATCTATATTAAATGATATAGCATAGAGTATGCGGATAGTACTTTAAATGTATTGAGTGTGTAAGGTGAGTAAAACATTTTAGTAAAACGATAGTCTAAAATCATGAATATTAAACGAGATAGAACATAAGAGTAAGGACAACATGCTAAAAACCATATTCCTAAAGTAATCATGATCATGAGATATTCATCACAAGCTAAACATAATGACCCAAGTTTTAGAAATAGAAATCACGTAACGTACCATACTTGAAATCATAAGTGAAAACTCATAAAACTGGTCAATAGGTCAAATATGCTATACACATAATATCATAATATATGAACACAAGTAACCAAAAACATAAGGAATAATGGGAGATTCTTATAACTAACATACCCCACGTGAGCATACATAGAGCCCGACCTGTAAATCCCTAGTCAAGAGGGTGTTCGTACCTTGCCAAGGGTAGAACCATAAAATATGCGTGATATCACTCATGGGTGGCCCATTTAAGCATGGGAGACACTCTCGTAGAGGACCCAATCATGGCTATGTTGGAATGTAGTTCTAACACCTGGGTGCGCTGGAATAACGACTTACTCGGTATTAAATACTATTTCCAAAACATATTTAGTGCTCATATCATAATCATGAAACATACTTGAAGTACATGGGCTAGTTGTATTTATGAGATTCATAAACATACTTGAGATATGTAGCCATAAATAGGCCCGTGAGTCGGCCATGATCATAAACTTGATATTCACGAAAGCCATGCATACTTGAGGAATTCATCATACTCTAAAATTCATAAATTCATGAAGGGTTCTTGTGGAAATCATGCATTAGGATCATAAATCATGGTTTTATTCATCTTAAAATCATAGACTCATAAGATTAAAATCCATATATCCTTCATAATAGGTCATAATCTTCATAAACTTGAAATAATGAACAAGTAAATTGAGAGTCAAATCTGCCCTAAGATCCATAAATAATTAATCAAAACATGAGAAAATTGAACCCATAGAGATATCATGGAGGATTGCATTTAATTGGGTTAAGCCCTAGAATTTCACAATATAGAGCTTGAGAAGTAGAAATCATGAATTTGGACTTGAAAGGCATGAGGATGTAGGATTTTTCCCTATTCATAACCCTACATACCTGGGTTGATGATCTCTTGACTTGTCTTGAAGACCCAATGAATATTTGGAAGATCTTGAAGAAGAACCCTAACTCCTTTCTTGAGAGAAAATCCAACAATTCTTTTGGAGATGGTGAGGATTTAGGCTAGGTTAACCCCTTTAATTTGACCTTTAGAAATCCCAAAACGACGTCATTGAGGAGTTAAAAGCATAGGAGTTTATCAAAATATCTCCAAAATGCTGGAAAAGACCTGAAATTGGCAGAAACGACCAAAAGGATGGGTCGTTGTTTAATAGGACAAACCGTACTGAGGTTCATCCAATGCTTGGTGTTGCTTTACTATATTGCTCATAACCTTTTACTCCAAAATCAAATTGATGCAAGGTCAGATGCATTAGAAACAAGACTCAAAGGAATACAATTTGATGAGTTGAATCACACAAAAACATTTTTTAAAATGGGAGATATTGTCGTTTGAAGTTGACCCTTGTAAGAACTTATACGAAAATTCAATCGGTAAGAAGGCTCTCAACTTAACTTTGTGCTAGAGGTTCCTCATGATAATAATGTGCATCCAGTGCACTTCTTTTACCTATGGATTGATCTTAACTTGTTTTTTTCATAAATTCACCGGGTTCAGGTCTATCCATATACCTAGAACGGTTCCAAACTTAGCCTGAAAGTCTGAGGCATTACAATATCTCAACTATCGACTGAAATAATAATTCATACCATCATATTATGGCTCATACTAAGTATTTATAGCTGCTCATCATCTACTAAACAAATTCTCTAAACTCGCTTTCTACGACCCTTCAATACGACCTGTACCACCTTGGTCCGAGTTGTTGGATCATATCGTGGTTTCTCATGTTGCTTCCGAATTACTCTCTAAACCTAATTCAATGACTCAAAACAATGAACTGTACAATTAAATAATGGTTCATATCATCCATTTATTGGTTTTGGGCCAACTTTTGGTAGTTCACTAGAACTGATCCAATAGCCACATACAACGACTCGTAGGACAGGAGGACGAGTCTTCCTTTGAATTATTGAATGGCCCTAGTGCCATTTTCTACTTCTTTTTTGCTATAAGTCTCGGGTCTGATCTAACGGACTTTTGGAGTGTTACATTATACTCCTCCTTGGAAACATTCTTCTTCGAATGGAGACTAGGTAAGTTGAAAAGATAAGAAAAAAGATGCAATCCCAGAACTGAAAGTTGTAGACTGAAAAACTGATGGAGTGACCAACTCCGGAATGAGATACATGATTGAACTGAATTCATGAGACATGCATACATGCTATGACATGAAAGAAACTTAGAGACATGAACTTGACATGAAACTAAATGGAGTACTAAGGAGAAAATTGGTACCTCATGCTGGAACTAAGTTGGAAGGGAAAAAGATGCAGGTATTTAGCCATCATATCTGCTTTGGCTTCCCACATAGCTCCTTTAACAAGCTGATTTTCTCCACAAAACCTTCATTGAAGCTACTTCCTTATTCCTCAACTTCCAAACCTGACGATCAAGGATCTCAACCAGAAATTCCTCATAGGTAAGGCTATCCTCCATCCTAATGATTTCTAACGGAATAATTAAAGGTGGATCACCAATGCACTTTTTCAACAAATACAAATGAAAACTGGATACACCAAAGCTAACTCCACTGGTAGCTCCAACTCATAAGACACTTTACCAACTCACCTCAGAATCCTATAGGGAACAACATATTGGAGACTAAGCTTCCCTTTCTTACCAAACATCACAACTCCCTTCATGGGAGACACCTTCAGAACACTCAATCATCAATATCAAACTCAAGCTCTCTCCTTCTACCATCTGCATAAGATTTCTGATGACTCTGAGCTATTTTCAGTCTTTCCCAATAAGTTGAAATTTCTCCATGGCCTCATAAACTGAATTTGATCCTATTGACGTAGCCTCACCTATCTTGAACCAACCAATAGGTGATCTATATCTCCGCTAATAAAGAGCCTCAAATGGACTCATCTGAATGCTGAGTGATAATTATTATGGTAGGCACCTCGATGAGAGGCAAGTGATCATTTCAAGTACCTTTGAAATCAATGACACATGCTCTCAACATGACCTCAAGAGTCTGAATGGTCCACTTGGCCTAACCATCTGTCTGTAGGTGAAAAGCTGTGCTAAGCTTCACTTGAGTACCAAGGTCCCTTCGAAATGACCTCTAAAACTGTGAGGTGAACTAAGTACCCCTATTCGAGATAATGGAAAAAGGAACTCCATGCAATCGAACTAACTTCCAAATATAAAATCTAGAATAGTCCTTATGCTAACTTGGTTATTCGGTCCCCTATTACCCATATAGGATCATGATATCAGCGTGTCCGAGGCAACCCTATGATATAAACCATATTTATCTCTTTTCATTTCCAAATAGGAATAGTGATACCGTGTTGCATACCTCCCGGTCTCTCATGCTCCGCCTCCTTAGCTTATACATCTCTATCCATAATAAAGTGTGAATCCAACAATATACTTTTCTTCACTTTTAGACCCCGCTCGACTACACCTCTTGCAATCTAAAGTTATATTCCCATGAATACTACTTCTCTTTGTTATGACAATCCTTGACCTTACGTTGTAATCCAGAAGTCCCTGGTCATACAATATAATGGTTCACCGATACACCCTCACCTCATCCAAGCCTATCATTATAATCATCTTGAGGCTTGTATGAAGCTTATACTACCCAAGAACCTTCTTACCTCCCTGGCCTGGCTAATAACCTGTACTTCATGAACTTCCACCTACAGGGCATCTAAGGCATGAACAAGAAGTCACCCTGAACACATAGGATGTACTCATTATTTTCATCATGGGGAACATACATAGGGCTTAGAGTAAGGAAATTGTGAGCACAAATCATTTAAGAAATCTAATATGGGCATGTACCTGATATACACGATCTTATAAGCCTTTAAGGAAATTTCAAGGACCAAGTTCATAGGGCTGGGCATACTAGGAGACATGAGTTTACTTACATAACGAGTTTCATGACATGAGGTTGAGATTCATGGAGTAAGACGGGGATCATTGTAAGAAGAGGTTACCTATCATTTTGGGAACCTGAACATAAGAATAAGTAAAGCATAACTTCAATCAAAACATAAGTGAAAACATTTGAATAGAAATGGGTCGACACCCTCCAGATACTATTTCTAGAACTTCTTTACTAGAAAAAACTCAAGACTTAACATGGCCCTTCACTTACCATCTCCCCCTTAGTTTAAAGCCATCATTCTAAGGCTCTTGGATCCTTTCTTAAGGCTAGGGTAACATCATTAGGTCCTGACTTCCCATTCGCCTCTTATCACTGAAGACTTCATACTTATAATCATTTTGCACCATCTACTAAATAAGTCTCATACTAGAATGTTAGAAGGAGTTTTTATACTTTACTCTGTGGCTTCTGGGCCTAACAATGATTTAGCAAGTTCTCCTGATCCTAGCGTTGTCCACTACCTACACCAGCTGGTGCACCTTGCTGAGGTGGGTGAGCTATCAGAGCTACTAAAGAGGTGGATGGGGCTATATCCTCGCCCTGTTTGGCTGCTGGGTGAACTATGAGCTTATGACCGGGTTTTCCACACTAGAAGCAAGCATATGAACCTATCAAGCACTTTCTTAAGTGGTTCTTCTCACATCCCTCGCAAGCTGGATATGTAATCCCTCTTACCCGGGACCTGCTCTCTTAAATCTTAGGGACAAACTCTATGCCACTTTGCTCCCCTTCAGGTCCGAGTAATGGGACACTACTGATGAAGGTGCTATAACCAATGATCTTTGATAAAGCTGTGGTGATTCCCACCACCTGACCCTTGTTTGGAATTCACAAAATTACCAATTTTGGCCCTCTTGTTCTCCCTTGTTCTTTCCTTAAACCTTCCGCCCGCCTTCAAACCGTGAATCACAGATGGATTCTTATTAGTGAAGTCTCGCACCTTAGTAATTGTAGTACCCCCGGTAGAGTTCATAGGTGTGATTGCCGTCTAGTTAAGTTGAGTTGTCATGGCCTGTATTAACACACTGAAGGGAACCCCGAGCTCCGCATCCGTCACTTGCCCACTAAGGGGACCTACTGGAGTTGGTGGGGCTGGTAGATTTCCATTGCCGATTTCTCCTTCACTAGCTCATCTGGGAGGCATTCTCTATGAACGCGTATAACACGAGTTAGAAGAGTAAGAGAGTCGGACTTTGTCGCACGATATAGGACATGAAAGAAGGGAAGTTTCCTAAAACATTTTGTATTCTTCTCCTCAAAAGTGTGGCGTGCTTCACACCATGAGAAAGACTCTACTTAGCACGGCTTTCAGACACCTAAGGACATACCTAAATGTTTACTATGATACAAAATTTGTCACGACTTGAGCATGGACCCGAATCGAGACATTGCACCTAGAACCACGAATAACGCTAAGCTTACCCATGGCGTGGAATATTACTAGCACAATATAACTTATAAGGAAAACTGAGTGGAAGCTAACTGAAATATAAGATATTTCCTAATGGATAACAAGATAATCTGATGATGTAAACACTGAGTCACAAAACTAAACATGCTAACTCTATGTATAAAAGCCTCTATTAAGTGATAAGCTACTGGGACAAGCTCCCAGCCAACACCTAAGTCTGAAACTAAAAAAAGGTAAAAGAACTGAAGTGAAGTAGATAACTCTAGTCCTCAGAAGATGAGGACTCACCACTGCTAGCTTATCATGTTTTGAACGTTTCTAACTGCGGCATGAGTTTGAGTACCTGGATCTATATCATGGAATGCTATAGCTTTGAGTATGCAGTCAATTCTTTGAAAATACTGAGTATGTAAGGTGAGTAAGACATTCTAGTAAAATGATAGTTTGCAATCATGAATATTAAATGAGATAGAACACGAGAGTAAGGATGACATGCTAAAAATGATATTCCTAAAGTAATCATGATCATGAGATATTAATCATAAGCTGAACATAATGACCCATGTTTTAGAAATAGAAATCATGTAATATACCATACTTGAAATCATAAGTGAAAACTAATAAAACTGGTCAAGGGTCAAATATGCTATAAAACATAAAATCATAATATATGAACATAAGTAACTGAAAACATGAGGAATAATGGGATATTCTTATAACTGACATACCCTACGTGAGCACACATGGAGACTGATCTGTAAATCCCTAACTGGGAGAGTGTTTGTACCTTGAAAAGGGCAGAACCATAAAAAATGTGTTATATCACTCATAGGTGACCCATTTGGGCATGGGAGACACTCTCGTGGAGGACCCATCATGGCTATGTTGACACGTAGTTCAGAGACCTAAGTATATTAGAACCCCGGCCTACTCAATGTTAAATACTACTCACAAAGTATATATAGTGCTCATATAATAATCGTGAAACATAATTGAAGTACATGGGGTAGTTGAAATCATGAAGTTCATAAACATGCTTGAGGTATTTGAACTAGCCATAAAATAGGCCCGTGAGTCAGCCATAATCATAAACTTGATATTCATGAAAGCCATGGATACTTGAGAAATAATCATACTTAAAATTCATTAATTCATGAAAGGTTTTTTATGGAAATCATGCATTAGGATCATAAATCATAGTTTAATTCATCGTACTTAAAATCATAGACTCATAAGCTTGAAATTCATAAATCATGCATAATAGAGAATAATCTTCATAAACTTAAAATCATGAATTAGTATGTAAATTGAGACTCAAATCTTCACTAATATCCATAAATCATCAATTGAAATATGAGAGAATTGAACCCATAGAGATAGCATGGAATATTGTATTGAATTGGGTTAAACCCTAAGAATTTCACAATATAGAACTTGAGAAGTAGAAATCATTAATTTGGACTTGAAAGTGCACGAGCAGGGGGGGAGGATTTTTCCCTATTCATAACCCTACATACCTAGGTTGATGATCCTTTGACTTGTGTTGAAGACCCAAGGAAGACTTGGAAGAGCGTGATGAAGAACCCTAGCTCCTTTTTTGAGAGAAAATCCAACTATCGTTCTTTTGGAGAGAGTGAGGATTTAGACTAGGTTAACCCCTTTAATTTGACCTTTAGGAGGCTCAAAATGATGTCATTTAGGAGTTTAAAGAATACGACTTTACAAAAATACCCCCCAACTACTAGAAAAAGACCTAAAACTAGCTGAAACAACGACCAAAAGGACGAGTCGTTGTTTGATAGGACGACCTGTACTGAGGTTCATCCAATGCTTGGTGCTGCTTTACTATACTACTCATAACCTTTTACTCCAAAATCTAATTGATGCAAGCTCAAATGCAGTGGGAAAAAGACAAGGACTTAAATTTAATGTGTTGAATCACATAAAAATATTTTGTAAAATGGGAGCTATGGTCATTTGAAGTTGACCCTTATAAGAACTTATATAAAAACTCAATCAGTAAGAAGACTCTCAACTCAACTTTGTGATAGAGGTTCCTTATGACCTTAATTTTCATATAATGAACTTCTTACACTTAAGGATTGATCTCAACATCTTTTTTTCATAAATTCATCGGGTTCGGGTCTATCTACATACCTAGAACGGTTTCAAACTTAACACGAAAGTCTGAGACATTAAAATATCTCAACTAACGACTGAAACAACAATTTGTACCATCATAATACAACTCGTACTAAGTAATTATAGATATTGATCCTTCTCTGAAAAAATTCTCTGAACTCTCTTCTTACGAACCTTTAGTATGACCGGTACCACCTTGGTATGAGTCATGGGATCCTGTCGTGGTTTCTTATGTGTCATCTCAATTGCTCTCTGAACCTGATTAAAAGACTCCAAACAATGGCTTGTATAATCAAACAATGCTCCATACAATCCACTTGTTAGTTCTAGGCCAACTTTTGGCAGTTCACTGGAATTGATTCAACGACCACATACAACGGCCCGTAGGATGGAAGGACGAGTCGTCCTTTAAATCATTGAATGGACCTGGTGGCATTTTCTATTGTTTTCTGTTATAAGTCTCGATTCTAATCTAATGGACTTTTGGGGTATTACAACCGGAGACTATCCTCATTGCTTGTAGGGGCAAAAGTCTCCTTGCTCTTGCCTTTGCCCTTTCCTTTGCCTGTGGTAGAGGATGTAGCCTTTCCTTTATCTTGTATCTTGGAAGAAGACATATTCCTGAAAAACGATGTGAGTGCCATAGAAATACAACCAACTATTTTGGGATTTTCTAATATAAAACAAAAGGAAACATCTACCATAAGCTAAGAAAAGAAAAAGAATTGGATTGCAGAAAGGAAGAAGTAGTAATGTGTAGAATGCATGTATCTATGAGTCACCTGCGTTCCATAAATGGAGTCTTGCAACACACAAATGAGGCGTAGAGTCAAAGTAGAGTACTAGCAACAGAACTTAGGCATCTCCATTGCATATGAGTTTCACATATGAAGATCTTCGACATGCAGGTGGAATGCATATGGGGAACAGTGAGCTTGGAACTCCAAACACCACCTGCATTGGACCTGCATTCCATAGAGAAACATCTGCGGCACGCAAGTGCTCGGTAATGCCTCAACTTCCAAGTCACAGGTTTTTAACCCTATTTTAAACCAAGTTCAAAAAATTTAGAAGTCTAATGAGTACTCAGACTTCCCCAAAAGACAACCCAGCAACCACACTAGCATCATATAAGCAATTACAACTACTCAATGACTTCACTTAAGAAGGATGTTCCCTATCTATCATCGAGAAATGCCGAGTGACCATTTATACTTATACCATCAATAGCATGTTCACTCACAAAACCCAAAACTCACAAGTCATGATCACATTTCATCAATAATTGACATGTATAGAAAAATCCCAATAGAATCTTATCAAAAAATCAACACAAACTGGAAGCAACAACATTTTGCCCTTAAGAAAAATGTCACCCAATCAATCATCAAAAACCAACAGGTTACTCAAACTTCACCCTCAACTACATTTCATGTCATCTCAGCTAACATTAAATTAGCCAATCAACAAACAATTTCCCCCTATATTGCAATTTCATAGTAACTCACATACATCCACAATTTAGTTTCAAGATTTCATGATGAACCCAAATGGGGTAATGGGAGAATAGGAACAAAGATAAACTACCATACTTATCTACAACATTCCAAAAGAAAAAAAAATGAAAATCAAAGCAAAGGAGCATAACAAAATGGAGTGAGACTAAATAGGTTAAAGAGAAACAAGCTTCAATCTAATGGCAATGGTGGTTCCAAGACCTAGCTCTGTCGTGCCTATTTTATAGTGTAGAATGGGAGAGAGGTGGGAGAATGTAGGTAGGAAATAGGTGGAAATGTTGAGGAGTAATAGAGAGTAAATAGAGAAGGAGTGGGGAATAAAAATAGGTGAAATGCGGATTAAATAGCTGGTTAAAGGCGGTTTGGGAAGATGAGGGGTCACAACTTGTGAGTTGGGTCGAGTCAGTCAATCTTTTTAACTTCTTCATACTTGCATCTGCGCTGAACATGCGGCCATAGAATAGGATCTGCGAGGTGCATGTCTAGTGCAGGTGAGGCTCAGATACCCAGTTCACTGCCTAGGACCTACATTGCCCATGTGTGCGGCAGATATTTGTTTGTGTTTTGTAGATGGCACACAGGTACCTTGATTTTGAATAATTTTTGTTCCAAGTATTCTGGACCCGACCTGCGTCTCACCTGCATTCTCCAAAAACGGAGGTCCAGCGTATATGCTCCACTCTACTTCCTTGAAATTTTGCTACAATCCAACATCCTACAACAACATAAATAATAAAAAGGTAAAGTAAAAAAGAAATTTAAAGACAATAGAGTTGCCTCCTAAGAAGCGCATGATTTAACGTCGTAGCTCGAAGATATCACGTCAATTGTCAAAATGAATCCAGAGGCTCAACCTCCTCGTAAGGGACCTCTACCAACTCATCCCTAGAATCAATCATGACCACCACTTTGCACTCGTCTGGTTTCATTGGCTTGCACACATTGAATGTAACCACGTTGCCACCTATTCGAAATTTGAGTTCCCCTAGCTCAATGTCACTAAAGCATGTTCGGTGACCAAGAATGGTCGCCGCAAGATAATGAGCACATCAAGGTCTACATCAAATCTAGCACCACAAAGTCTGTGGAGAGAATGAATTTATCCACTTTAACCAATACATCATAAAGGAATTCCACCAAACATTTGATGGATCAATCGGCCATAAGCAACCTTATAGAAGTACGCTTGGGATCTCCCAAACCTAAGTTCTTAAAGATCAAGAGGGGAATCAAGTTGATAATCGCCTCCAAGTCGCACAAGGCCTTGTTGAATAAATACACCCTAATGGTGCAAGAAATTGTGAAAGCCCCTAGACCGTTTCTTTTTGGGGATAAATTGCTGGCCATGACAGTGCTATAATGATGTGACACCTACACTGTGCCCACTTCAATTACCTTCTCCTTTTTCAATAGCTTTTCCATAAACTTTGCATAATCCGACATATCTAACAGAGCATCTACCAGTGGAATATTCATATACAACTTGATGAACATGTCAATGAACTTTTTAAACTGGTTTTCCTCCTTTCTTTTCATCAACCGTTAGGCGTACAGAGGTGGGCATACAGGCTCCTAGCCTTTAGCACTTAGACCTTCTCTCCTTCTTCCTCATCACTCACAACTTGAGGAAGAGTATCAACATAACACCCCAAAAGTTCCCCAAATCAGACCCCAGAGTTAGAACGGAAATTAGAAGGGAACTAGCAAAAAGTACCTTAGAACGACTCATTTGACCAGTTGTTATTTGGTCTGACGGTTCGTCAGGTTGCCTATCCTGAGGAAGTCTTTAGTTGGTGAAAATTTCCTCTAGAACTAATGGGTCAAAAGAAGACTCATTGGTCCATGTAATGGGTCGTTAGGAAGAGCCATTGGAAGAGTTTCAGAAAGGGTGTAATAGGACTTTGTAATCATGAGAGGATGTAACGAGTCATTGTAAGGAACAACGACTCATCATGTGCCTCATTGTAGGTCCTCAATTAGGATTCCCAGCAAAATAACGAGTAAGGTGATGACTTGTTATCTCATGTAATGGGTCGTCCTAAGTGGTCATTGAATGGAGTTAAGAGAGGTTTCAAATCTGATTCACTAATAATGGAAGGGTGCAATGACTCGTGGTGGCAAATGACGACCCGTTGGAAGGCATTTAGAGATTGTGTTAGGGTGGCAGTTGTAAAGACAAATGGATTAAATGGTCCATTGATTGATTCAACTAGTCATTGGTTGGTTCATTGAATCAGATCCAGAGAGTGAATCGGAGTAGAGTAGGAACCAAAGTGTGGAACCCACGGTCCGTTGGTTTAAAAGATGACCAGTTGTCTGGGTCATTGGTTTTGCCAGTTTAGTTTTTAAGTCTGGCAATTTAGGGGGTATTTTAGTAAATTCCTAATCTTTTAACTCCTAATGGTGTCATTTTGGGGATTCTAAGGGTCGAATTTAAGGGGTTTTCCCTAGTCTATTTCCTCATCCTTCACAAAAACCCGTAAGTATTTTTTTCCTCTCTTCCTCTCAAGGTTCAAGACCTAGGGTTTCCTCTCCAAGGTGCAGCAGGCTTCAGTCCTTAAAGGGGAATCTTCCACCAAGTATGTGGGACTTCAACAAGGATTTTCTTTCATCCTTGTGTCCTAATATATGTCCAAAATCCTAGCTCCTTCGATTCCCTAGAAAAGCATGTCTTAGGGTTTCGATTCAACATATGAATTCTCTCAAGGTTTTCATGATAAATAGCATGTAACGTTCATGATTTCAAAGCCCTTATGCTCAATAGCTATGTATGTTTATGATCCTGATCGTGGGCAAAATAGCATGCCCAAGTGATACTTTATAACTTAGTTTTGCCTTGTTTATCTATTAATTTATATATATTCTCATGTAATTTTATGTAAATGTGAATATATACACTAACCAACATGATTAGTTCTTGTTTTTGTAGGTTTACAATGAATTTGAGGAACTACTCATGAGTTGGTGAAGTGGAGGCATGGAATCAGAAGTAGAACACGAACGTCGGCAAGGAGGGTGCGCGAAACAGCCCACCTGCGCGTTGGCAACGTGCCACGGTAGGCAGGCTGCGCGACCATGGAGTGCCACAGACCTAACGTGCTGCA
>JACEIK010000542.1:230097-274721 GCA_018107945.1 Datura stramonium | reverse complement strand
ATAGTTTTTTAAAATATTTTTAAATGAATTTTTTGATCGAGGAAGGGCTAGGAGCCGCCATAGAGGCCGGAGAAAATTGATTTCATCTTTTTTTTTTCTCCCTTATATTTATTTTTATGTTTTTCTCTTAGATGAATTATTGTAATTTCTTCATGTCTATTTGGAGTTAAACTTTTCTTTCTAGGATTATGGTGACTGCATGAGTGTTGATGTATGAACTCGAATTGACTTTTTAAGATAGTGTCGTGCTATGCCTCGTGTGATTATTTAATTTACTTGGTATTAATTATTTAACTTTTTGATTAATTGTCAAATATTATTTGTGGGTCGTCAATTGATTTTGAAAGAGGAAATTCTCTAGCGTAATTAAAAAAAGTAGGGCTTGTCCACGAATTCTATTGAGAAGGGAGAGCGATTCGCTGATATGGATAGAAATATACCCGTTACCTTGCTTAGTTGATACAGATGAATTTTCACATGCACTTCACAATCGACAGACGATCATAGAATGTAGGCATTAGGAATAGTCGAGTAGTCTTTGAGACTTCAGAAAGAAGCTCAGGAAAGGATACTACCCTGCAACTAATAACCCAATTAAAAAAAAATTAGAGTCATTTACAGTGATTGCTCAACATGATTGCAAGCGAATCCATAGCCCTAGATCGGTTCATCTCATTGATTTCGTAAGAATCCACTCTTCATATGGTTAATTGTTCATTAGTTAGTATCTTTTATTTTTAATTTAGTTTAACCATCAATATTTCTTTAGGATTGCTCGGTTGAATAGATAATTAGATTAATTTAATCTAATAAAGAGTGTGGAACGATACTTGGACTTAACCTCTTATATTACTTGTATGACTGCATATAATTGCGCATTGCAATTCACATGCTTCTCAATTACACAAAAGTACCAACCAAGTCAAAAAACTTTATTAGCAGGACAATGTTTCTCAAAATACACCTTTGGAAAAGAACCTAGGTAAAGAAAAACCAAGGCGGATCTAACAAAATTACTATGCATGCTATAAAGTGAGAAGATATATATAAACAAAACACTGATTTTATTCACAAAAACTTTGTACAAGAAACAAAAATACAATAAATACGAGTACCCCCACCCCCAACTAAAATTCATGTATTGTCCTCAATGCATTAAACAAAATAAAGAACAAGAGGCTAGGGTCTCCCTGTGAGCACTCTAAGTGCTTTGCTGTGGTTGATTTCTTGTGGTGGTGTCTAGCTGCATATAAGTAGGGTCAGTTGGGTGCTCTAGGCTAGGCGGCAATACAACTGGTGAAGGTGTGGCAATGAGTGGGGGAGTGCCCTCTGTCTCTACCATGCCCGCTGGATCGAGCGTAGTGTCACCAGTTTCCACCATAGAAGTATCCATTTGTGATCTCTCCATAGTGGCTAAAATCACAGTGTCCTTCAAATTTTGCAAGGACTCTGTGTCTTTCTATGGAACCTGCTCCATATGGATATCCTCATCGATCTCTACCTCTTCCTCGTCATTAGGAGACTCGCCAATAACCTCAAGTGAGCCTTCGCCTACTAGTTGTGCAACTGGAGGAGATGGAGGTGCAATGTCCTCTGTTGGCTGCTCGTCTATATCCTTCTTGAGGACTGAGAAATCTTCCCTAAGGACTATCACATCACCTCCACCACCAGCCTCGACTCTGGCTAATCTATCAGATAGTCTGCTCATGGCATCTGACTGGGTCTACTATTGTTGCTTGTGGATGAGAGAAGCATGGATGGATCTAGAGCTATTTTGATTACATTTGATATAATCTGCTCTAGCTTGGCCACCTTAGCTTCTATAGTGCTTGCCAGCTGTTCCAGCCTAAGGATGCCCGCCTGAATGAGAACTGAGTTGGGACATGCTACTGTGCTGGCAACTAGTGGTGTTCCGGCAGTGGTGGTGGAAGGTCCTGCTATAGCGGAGGACTTGGACCTGATGATCTCCGTGGAGGTGGTAGGAGCGGTTATGGCCTCGACGTGCTCAATTGAGGCACTTTATTTGTGCTTCAGATCAATCACCAGTAAGGTGCCTACAGAGCTTGTCCTCAATCTATTTGCAACTCAGCTTGCTCCTCATCCTGGGTCCTCAACATGTTCATAACCATAAATGCAGCGATGGATGTATCCAGTCTATGTATAGGAGGCAGCCTCTGTTTTTCGACACAACTCTATGATGAGGTAGGGAAATGGGAAGGATATCTTCTCTTGCGTTTCCCTCTTCCTAATTTTCGAATGGATGATGTTCCCGAGATTAATGAAGGAGCATGCCATGATGCAAGCTACTAGGATTACCTTCAACTTAATCTTTGTTTCGTTATGAGAAGGCTGCAGGCGACAACTGATCACGGCAAGCCAAAAATGAGCCTTGATCGTGAGGTCTTTTTTGTAGATCTTGATGCTGGGATTGATCCAATCTAGTGTCCCCTTTCAATAATTGATGCCACCCATAGTCTCTAGTCATTAATGTTAGCCCTCACATTTTTCTTGTACGCGTGGGAGCCTTCATGCAACTGCTCTCTATAGTAGGAATTAATCTCGTTCAGCCCATACGGGACACCTACCCCTCAGACCTTTACCACCTCTAACAATCCCTATTTCAACCCCTTCTTTTTCTTGGGAAAGGCATTTGCGTATGAGACATATAACTCACAAACAACTACCTCATTTACCTGGAAAGGGACTAAGTGAATACTCTCTACCCATAGAAAAGGAAAGTCTCCCAAACCATGGGGAATCTGTCATGCAGCCATGTCATGACCCAAGCTGGGACCCTAGATCAAGACACGGGACCTAGAACCATGGATGGCTCCAAGTCAACCCATGACATATGCATAGCAACTCAAGAGAATAAATTAAAGAGAAAACTTAAAACAATATGAATAAGCGAAAGCCTGAAATACAACATGGGCCAAAAACATAATCAACATCTCGACAAGCTGAATCATCTACATAATGTCTGAAAAGCCTCTAAAATATCTGATAAGCTGATGGGACAAATTCCCCAACTAGCTTGCTAGAATCTGACTACTAAAGTACCACACAAAGAAAAACTACTAACTGTCCTCAAAAAATAAGGACTCACCCAAAACAGGGACTAGACTGGATTGAAGAGAAAACTACTATCAGTGAGACTGAGTTGGATCACCTGAACCTACATCATGAAATGATATAGCATAGAGTATGCAGTCAGTACTTGGAATATACTGAGTACGTTAAGGTAAGTAAAACATGCTAGTAACACGATAGTAAGAAATCGTGCATGAAAGTCAAGATAGATCATGAGAGTAAAACAGTAAAAACGTAGGATATTAATCATAAACTGAAACACCATAGGTCATAACATCATAAAGTATGAACATACTTATACATAGAAATTAAGGAACAATGGGAGACTCTTATAACCGACATAGCCCACGTGAGCATACATGGAGCCCGACCTATAAAACTCTAGTCGGGAGGATGTTCATACCTTGACAAGGGTAGAATCATAAAAAGGTGTGATATCACCATGGGAGGCCCACACAGGCATGGGAGACACTCTTGTGGAGGACCCCATTATGTCTACGTTGGCACGTAGTTCTAAGAACTGGGTGTGCTGGAACCTCAGTCTACTCGGTTTGAATACTACTCCCAAAACGTGTAAAGTGATCATATCATAATCATGAAATATACTTGATGTACATTGGCTAGTTGAAACCATGAGATTCATAACATACCTGAAATACATGAACTAGTCATGAAAGAGGCCCATGAGTCGGCCATAATCATAAACATGATACTTGTAAAAGTCATGCATACTTGAAGGAATCATAATATTCTAAAATTCATAAAATTAATGAAGGGTTCTTGTGAAAATCATGCACTGTCAACATAAAACATAATTTACTTCATCATACTTGAAATCATAAATCACAGGCTTAAATTTTCTTAAAACATGCACAATAGGGAATAATTTCTAATAGCTTGAGAACATGAATTTATAATCAAATTGAGTGTAAAATTTTCCCATTAGACTTATATCATACATTAGAACATGAAGGGATTGGACCCATAAATAAGCATAGATAATTTCATAGCGTTGGGTTAAAATCCTAGAAATCAATACGCTTAATTAGGAACTTGAATGCATGAATTAGAGGGGAAATTTTGGCATGAGGGTGGATTAAATCCCTCATTCATGACCCTACATACTTGGTTAAACTGATCTTCAAACTATCCTTAAATGCCCAAGAGAATTGGGGAAGAAATTAGGGAGAATTCTAGCTTGATCTTTAAGGGGAATCTCAATATCTTGCATGAGTAGGAGTCTAATGTCTTAGAATAGACTAAATCCTCTTAAAACACTCAATTCAGGGCTTAAAACTATGCTATTAGGAAGTTAGGAGCTCAGAAATTATAAAAATGCCCTTAATGATTTGTCTGAAAAAGGGTCACCGCCAGTCACCACGACTCGTACCACCAACCTACAACTCGTGGTTTTCTCCCGTAGCTAGATACCCCAATTTATCTAACTCTCTGATTATTTCCACGGATGCCTACCACGACTCATAGTTCCCTACTACGAGTCATACAATCACACGTATAACTAGAACCTGGCAGCTCAGCAACATGCTATGACTCCATGACCATGACTCATGGTGTGGACTCGTGGTCTAGGGGATGAGCCTCTAAAATTTACCTCGGGTCTTCCTACGACCCGTACCAGTTAAGCACGACTCATACCAGCCATTCGTACTGAGAGAAAATTGTAGACTCTTCTGCTGAACATATTCAACTTGTCGAACCTAGTCTTAGGAAACTTTAGGGTGTTACAAGCCCATTAATGGAGATCCTCTTCTCCTCGATGATTCTGTAGTCTCGGTTCAGGAGGAACTTCTCCGAGGACCCTGCTATCATGGACTGCCGGTCATCTGCTGTCTTTTTGTGCCTCAACTCTTCGTTCCTTTTGGCTGAGGTTATGGGAGAATGAACCACTCCGGCCTCCTCTTGATATTGGGATGTGGAGAGGTTGATGCTTCCCGAGTCATCCAACTTAGAGCATTGAGGAGTGGCTAGGGTCTTTCTCTTCTCCCCCAACCTACTTTGAGAGACCTGCCCTTTGCCCTTTCGACGTTCTTTAATTGATGCTCTTTCTAGGCGGCATATCTGTTGTAGTTGAATGTTAGAACTCAAACCACACAAATATACATGTAATGCTGCACCCAAAGTAATTAACGGGTTTAGGAAATGCTTGTTTAAAAAGTCTATTCAGGAGTTAGTAAATCCATTCTGTAGTCTACAGAAAGGTTCTATGGTCTACAAATCAGCCCGCGGAATCTCTCAAAGACTTTGGCAACTTTCAGACCTATTCTGCGGTTAATCTGTGGACTGCATTCCTGGTTTGCGACTGTAGAATCTTCCTCTTTCACTCAACTTCTACTGTCAACTTCTGTGGATTGGGGTGTCTTTCTGCGGGCCGTAGAGTGGTTCCACGAACGTAGAAAGGCACCCAGTTGGTGGAATTTAACAGTTTATCTCAAAATTTTACCAACTCAATTATGATTCATCCAAGCATTAATCAAGTTATTATATGATTCTAAGCACTCATACAAACCTACACAAGGATACTCAAACTTCCCTTATGGATTTGCACAGATTCGCAACTCTAAGTTAAGGCATCCTAGTTCATAATTGATGATGCTCAATTAGTTTAGGTCAATGCTCAGCCTTCCAAAGTCAAGATATACTAAAGCACCACCTAACCCGATCCTTTAACCCAATATTTGGCCAATTTAAACTAAGTTCTCACCAAGTCTAGTTTGAACCAAAGATTAAGTTCAAAAATGGGGGTTTGGTGGAAGGGTTTCTCATTTACTCATGCCACATTCATTCTCAAACAATCATACATACAATTATAACACAAATCAAGCTCAATAATCATGCAAAGCAAGCTTCAATAAAGAAATTCTCAACTTTGTGCTTGAAGACTTATCGGAGAATTTCTTGATTTGAACAAAACAGATGAGGTAAATATGGGAATTTTGGGAAAGCGTGACATTAGCTATGCAAGGAGAGTGGTTTTGAAAACAAGTAGGTCTGCCAAGATGAAAAGTTTAATTTTTGTTCAAGGGAGAAGTAAGGGAAGAAAAAATTCTAACTTTTTGACATGCAACTCTTTTTAAGTCTATTGGACTTTCTTTGGTCATTCTACGGTCAGAATTGTGTCACAGAATTGGAATGCGGTCTGTGTTTTGGTTTTGCCATCCTTGTTACCTAGTTATTAAGGATCCAGTTCTGCGGTTGCACTTTAACTTTATATTTTCATTTTTCTGTTTGCAGAATAGGGCCATCGATCGCATATCATGCTTAAGAACTTTTCAATTCCACTGGTATATTCTGCGGACCCATTCTGCCACTAGTATATTTTATGAACCCATTTTGCCACTAGTATATTCTGTCGACCCATTTCGCGGTCGCAAAACCATTTTACAGTTCGCAGATGGATCACATATTTGACCATTCAAGTAGCCTTCCTAGCTCCTTTCTCTGGAGAATTTTGCAGACCCGATCTGCGATCGCAAAGTAGTTCTGCGCTACGTAGATTAGCTGCACTTTTTCCCAGTTTCATTCCTTCTTAATCCTTCACACAATATTACATTGTTAAAACATAACCTGAAATCTTGTTCCCAAAACAAAATAAAATAAATCATGTGTTGCCTCCCATGTAGTGCTTGATTTAACATCACGGCATGACAGGTTACCTCTATGGGTCATTGCTCACTGAGGTAGATCACCTCCAACAATTTTGGTTCATCTTGGCTTCCCAAATAATGCTTCACTCTCAGTCCATTTACCTTGAACATTTTTTCATCATGGCATTCTAAGTCAATGGATCCATAGGGGAACACTTGGGCCATTTGGACTTAAGTTTTTCGGGAAACAACCAAGTCATGAGTTGAATAACAATACCCAATCACCTGAGTAAAACTCCTTTTTTAGAATTCTTTGATCATGAAAGTTCTTCATTCGAACCTTGTAGAGTGATAAGCTCTCATAAGATATAAACCAAAATTCATCAAAGCTTATTCAACTGCTCCATTCTCAAGTTAGAGGCATCACTCCAATTCAAGTTCAACTACTTCAAGGCCCATAATGCTTTGTGCTCTAGATCAACAGGAAAATGGAATGCTTCTAGAATACTAATTGATAGGGAGACATATCAATTAACATTTTAAATGTTGTTTGATATTCCAAGGGTGTATCATCCAACTTTCAAGACCAATTCATTCTCGATGTATTCACTATTTTAGATAAGATGCTCTTGATCTCTCGGTTGGACACTTCAACTTGCCCTCTTGTTTGTGGATGATAGGGGTTACAACCTTTTTCTTGACACATATTTCTCTAGTAATGAGCTGAAAATTTGGTTGTAAAAATGAAAGCTTCTATCACTAGTGATTTGTAACAACCCAAAAGTTTCTAAGATCCGATCCTAGACATAAAGTAGAACTAGCAGAAAATTTGGATTTTTCCCTCAGAATGACCCATACCACAAGCCATGGTGTGAGGCCACGAGTCGTAGTAAGATACATTGTAATAAGTACAGAGGTATCATAAAGTTTCTACTCCATACGACTCAAACCACGAGTCGTGGGAAGAGATGACGAGTCATGGTCAAGACCCATCCTGAGCATCCTAGAAAAAGTTTTTCAATTTTACAATTATTCTCCTAGGACCACGAGTCCAAGACATGAGTCATGGTGAGAAAGGACGACTTTTGAGCACAGGTTGTAATCACCAAAACAATCAAGAACTCGAGTTAAACCTAGAAACCATGAGTTAAAAAATGAATTGTGGTATCAAAGGATGACTCACCCTGATGTCCTATTGTGTAACTTCATGCAACTATTCAAATTACCCCATTTACCACAAGTTCAGATCACAAGTCGTGGGTGCATAGAATGACTCATGGCACGACTCGTGGGGATTGAACGTCAGAATTTTAGTATGTTTTTTCTAGAGGTATTTTCGTGACTTCCTAAGCTTTAACTCCTATACCAGGTTGTTTTGGGTATTTTTAGAGGGAAATTAAGAGGTTTTAGTCGAATAACCTCCCACCCTTTTCCATGACATCAAATACTCAGAGAAAGATTTGCTCTCAAGCTCTCAAGTAAGCTAGAGTTCTTTATCTTTAACCTTTGGAATCTCAAGCACTAGTCAAGAGTTTGTCAATCCAAGTATGTGGGATTATCAACAAGGTTTTTCTTTTACCCTTATTCCCAAAACCTCAAGCTTTAGACTATGTTTCAATATGATTCCTTAAACTCATGATTTCTAGGGATAATAACCCTTTATGCAAATATCATATATTTTCATATGTATGTTTTTCTCATGAATTCTACATGTATTTTATGATTATGTATGATTCCATCCTTTGAAAAACCTCTATGTATCTCTATACTCAGAACTTAATATGATTTTCCCAACATTAAGAATATTTTTAGGATTTACAATATTATGATATCATGACTTTAGAATCAGCGTAACTCACATGACTTATTCAGTATTTTAGAAATTTATGTAAACAACATGATTTTATACTAATTTATGCAAAACTTTTTTGACTTCCGCTATAACTTTGAGCATGTACATAGTTTTTTTGGAGTAGTATTTAACATTGAGTAGATGCGGGTTAAGATAACCCAAGTTCCTAAAATATGTTCTACCGTAGGATAAGGGGTCCTCGCCTGTTGAGAGTGTCTCTCTTCCTTGAATGGGCTCATGAGTGAATTCACACCAGTCATGGTTCATACCCTTGGCAAGGTATGAATACCCTCCCATCCAGGGTTACAGGTTGGCCTCCATATGATGCTCACTTGGAGCATGTCGGTTATGAGAATCTCCCACAAAAATACTTAAAAGAAAGTGTGCACGGCCCATAGTTCCAGTATTTAAAATTACATTATAACTTATAGACATGTTTAGCATCATATGTATGTTTTAAATATTGGGTCATTGTACGTCAGCTTATGTTCTCCCAGACATGTTATTTACTAAGAATGAATTTCCATTTTACTCATGTTTTACTTATCCCACATACTCAGTACATTCAACGTACTGACCGCATACTTCTTCTGCTATATCGTCTTATGATGTAGGTTCTGCGGCTTAAACTCAGCCCCGCAATTAGACATGTTCCAGTACCTGAGCAGCTACTCCTGTTGGTGAGTCCTCATCATCTGAGGATAAGAGTGTAGTTACTTTCTTTATTTCATTATTTCAGTTTTTAGTATTTAGAGCTAGTTGGGGACCTGTCCCTTCAGCCCGACAGTTTTAGAGGCTTTCAGAAATAGCTAGATGTTCAATTGGATCAGTTCTCCTATATGTTTTTTTTCATATTTAAACGCTACTTCATGAATTCAAACTATTTCAGTTATATGGTTACACTTTAGTTTTCTCTTGATTCTTCTCAATTATTTAGTACATTTTTAGTAATATGCTAGTACCATGGGTTAGCTTGGGGCCACTTGTGATTCTAAGTACCATATCACTTCTAGGGTGTAGACTCGGTTCATGAAAAATTTGGTATCAGAGCATCAAGTTGAAAGTGTCCTAGGATGTCGGAAAACTACGTTAAGTAGAGTCTTTTTCATGGGTGTAAAGCGCGCCACACATATGAGGAAGAGGCTGTGAAATGCTTTTTTAGAGAACTTCCCTTTTTTTCATGTTCATTATCATGCTATAGAGTTCAACTCTATTTACCCTTCTAACTCATGCTTTACGCACTTACATAAAATGCCTCCTAGAAGAGCCAATGGACGCAGAAACAAAAACCATCCAGCACCAGCAGCGCCTGCAGAACCTGTGTATGATCAGGTCACTAATGCAAAGTTCAGGGATGCCTTTCAGATGTTGGCACAAACCATGACTGCTCAGGCCAACCAGCAGGCCGCTGCACCTGCGAATACTAATGAAAATGCGATAGTTGCAAGGGTTCGAGACTTCACTAGGTTGAACACGCCTAAATTCCATGATTCGAAGGTGGATGAGGATCCATAGGATTCATCGATGAGGTTCAAAAAGTCGTGCAGATCATGGGTATAACTGAGAGGAGAGTGCATAATTGGCATCTTACCAGCTGAAGAGGGTAGCACACCTGTGGTTCAAGCAGTGGAAAGAAATCCATTGGGGAGGTGCAACTCCACTTGACTGGGATGAGTTTGTGATAGCCTTCCTACGCAGGTTCTTTTCTCGTGAGCTGAGCAAAACAAAGGTTGAGGAGTTCATTGACTTGAAGCAGGACTCCATATCAGTTAAGGAGTATGCCTTTATGTTTACTCAACTACCCAGGTATGCTCCAGAGATGGTTGTTGAGCCAAGGGCTCAAATGAGTAAGTTTATTTCAGGTGTCTCTGATTTGGTGGTCAAGGAGTGCAGGACCACTGTGGTCATCGAGGATATAAATATTTCCTGACATATGATCCATGCTTAGCAAATCGAGGAAGAAAGTTGAAGGAAAAAAGAAAGGGATAATAAGAGAGAAATTGATAACTTTGAGTTTTCCTAGCAAAGGTCAGGGGGAGGAAATCGCTCACTGTCTCATTAGAGGTAATCAATTCTAGCACCTTCATCAACTAGTAACCCATCTCCTAGATCCAGAGGGGAATAGAGGTATCACTAGGATCTAGGTCCTATGGGAACAATGTCAAGAGGTCGTACCTTTCAGTTTGCAAGAAATATTGAAGGAGCCACCCTGCGGAGTGTTTGCTCAGCAAGAGAGGTCGTTTTAGGTATGGTAAGCATGGTCACAGACTCTGAGACTATCCATCAGTCAAATAGGGTGACGTAAAAGGTCGTACCCAAGCCACCTCTTCAGCAGCTCCAACAGCTCGCCATCCCATGTGTGTAGCTTGATGATGAGTTGGAAATTTACCAACTCATTAGGCTCCTAAGCATGAGTTTTTGCCTATTTATTGAGTCGTTTTTGTGGATTTTATGCTCTTTCTCTTTGATTCTCTGTAGGGACTTCACTTGAGTAGACAAAGCAGGAAATCGAGCAAAGCACATGGAGTTTGAGATGAAATTTGATGAGTTCGCATATGAAGGAGATGAGACAAAGATAATAGAATATTTGAGATAAAAAAAATGTGTAAGGACATGCTTTGAATCGGCTAAACGCAGATCCGGAAAGGTGAAACGCGGGAAAAATGCCGAAGCTACTACCCAGATCGACTACTCACCAGCGGTTGGAAGTTGGGAAGTGGCGAATCACCGGTTCAGCCGCCGGTGGTCACTGCTAGTTGACTGTTTTAGTACGGTGGACAGCCGGTGATCCGTGGATTTGCACTAGTTAAATGCCGGTGCTTCGCAAGTAAGGCCGTACAATGAAGGGAAAAAAACTCCAGAAAGGTCTCCAAAGCACCTAAAAGCCTCAAGGGCATTTGGGAAAAGTTGTATACAAGAAAGTACATATATTTACATAACTTTCATTGTACACCACAAATTCATTCATCCAGACTTTATCTTTTTCATAGAATTTTTGGGTAGAACTCTTTCACCATAGAATTGTAGAGTTAGAAAGTGCTTTTCTTCTTCTGTTTTTTTAACCTATATTGGGGGAATTCCACCATTATTGTAAGAGCTTGTGAAGAAAATTTGTGAAGCTAATATGATGAATGTGAGAGAAATCCTCTTGGTACCTTCTCAAGATCTTTAAATATGTATAACTAATTTTCTAACTAGGGGCTTGTTCATGGTGGGTTTATTAAATTGATTGAGTTTTGATGAATTGCTCTTGGATTCTTATTTCAGTTATAGATCTATTGTCTTCTCCCGAGTTTTAATTGCTTAAATTGATGATGTGCAAATATGACTTATGCTTGACTTTTCTTGATTTTCTTGAGAAAGGAAAGAGAGAATTGGGTGAGAAGATAATAGTGAGGAATTGGAGTGTTGGTGTGTGGGATAATCTTGAGATAGTCAATACCCACATTTTCACTCCATTAAAGGTCAAGGCTAGAAATAGCTAGTCCTTTCTCAAGCTTTTGTGGTTGATAACTTAATTTGGCAAGACATAAACATTCTTATGATTGAAAAAACAAGAGAATGTGAATTATCCACTTCTATCTATGCTAATTTTGAGTCTAAGGCATTGAAGAAAATTCTGATTTAATTGTTATCTCATCTATAGCATACCACTAGCTATTTCACTTGTGATTGCAATAATTGAAATTTCCTCCAATTAGTCTTAATGTAGAATTAGATTTTATTTTCCCTCTTTCCCCAATTTTACTTTTTAAATGTTGAACAACTATGCATTCTAGTTTGAATTAGTTTATAACTCTTGAATTATCGACTCAATTCTCTGTGGGATTCGACCCCGACATCTGTCGGGATATTTGTTTTCATACAACAATCTCTTGCACTTTCTTCTAAATGAGGAGTGTAATTTGAGAATTATCAAAAATGGCGTCATTGCTAGGAAATTGAGTTTTGATAAGACAATTAGTTATTTATTGATTCGAACTAGTTTTGCATTTTTATTCTACATCTTGTTTTGTTTTTATTTTTGTTTTATTTGTTTGTAGTTGTATGATGGAATCATGGAATGAAAGAAGGATTGTTGGTTACAACCCTTATCGTAATGACCCATGTCCCTATTGTGGAGGACCACACTATTGGCAAGTTGCAAATATGCCGCTAGAAGAGAGATGAGTGCACCTTCTTTCTCCTATGATGAGTATAGATGCACATTATGTGGTAATCATGGGAGACATTTTGGATGGATTCCCAAATGAGTTCACTTCTCACTATAATGGATATGATAGAAGTTGTGCTCCTAAGCTTGATAGGAATGAAGCCATGACAAGGGAGGGAAGGAGAAATACAGGTAGGCACATGAAAGCCATGCTCCAAGCCTTTTTGGAGCGGGAGTCTGATGTGGAAAAGAATGTCAGCTCCTCCATGCCCATGGAATCATCAACTCCTCAAGAAGAAAGTAGTAAACCTCTAAAAGAAGAAGCGGAGGAGACATTGAGGAGCATAACAAGAAGAAGTGAACAATGGGAAATAACTCAACTTGACTCATGGAAGGAGGCTCAAAATGATGATGATGAAGGAGTTAAGGTGAACAGAGAAGAGGTCATTGAGGCTTGACAACCTACCAACCGTACAATAATGCAAGATGCCAAAGTTGAAGAAGTAACACTAGAGTCCCCAAGGGACATCCAACAAATCATGCTCAAGGAATCTAGTGCACTTGAAGAGGATGATGTTAAAAGCAAGAAGCATGCTTGAAAGGGGAGCGACTTAAACCGCCCTCTTATCATTTTTCAACATTGAACTTAGTTGACAAAATGGAGACTGAGGAGACCAAGTCGATGGAGGAAGTTGAGGAGGAAGATCAAGGTGGCTTCATCTTAGAGTATGACATGCTAACAAGGTCAAAACACATCCCTCCTTTAAGGACCAAAAATACAAGATGCAACATTCATTTCTCTCCTTTAAGGGCCAAAAAAACATAAGATGCAACATCCATTTCTTGGTATCTTGACTTTTACACCACCCACCCTCAAGCAGAGTAGAATAGTGGACAAGAAACTAGGGGTACGCTTCAAAAGCTTAAAGTGGAGAGAAAAGTGGTGAAACTTGAAGTCATCGAGCCACAATGTTACTAAGGCACTTCATGGGAGGCAACCCAAGTTTTTTTACATTTTGTTTTTACTTTTATTTTTTATTTTTTTTACTTTATGTTTGTATTGTCTTTGATTGTGCAGGGGTGAAACAGGTGTGGAATGTGATGAGAGTGGAAGGAGCCAAATCAAACAACCGGTGCTAGACCAGTGAAACGCATGTTCTAATGCGCGAACCACCGGTCGAGGAAAGATGCCAACCAGAATTCCTAGAAGAAAATTTCTTAGAATTGGCACATAAACATTAAACTAGAGGAATGCCGGTCTAGAGGCGCGAAACACCGGTCGAACACCGGTCATGAGCAAAATGCTTGGAATGAGGAGGTTCTAAAGAAGTGGTTCTATAATGCCCACGTTTCCAACAAAGATGCCTCCATCGTATCAGGGAGTCCTTTCACCTATGCCTTCCTTAATTTTTTTAATCATGTGCATCAAGAACAATGCTTTATTTGTGTTAGGGGGTGAAGTCTGAGTAACTAACTTGTTAAGTGATGTACGATATGGCCCTATGATAGATTAGGTGACGTCATTCTTAAGACTTGTTAGTAGTATTTCCTTTGTAGATAGTAGTCTTTGAATAAACTCCAAGAATTTTCTTTATACTATGATTCTTTCCTAAGGAGCAATTTCTTTGTATTTTCTTTTTGTTGTTGAACCGGGTTGACATTTCCCAATGATAGATTAAGAGAAGACTTTCTTAAGGGAAAATGTCAATTCTAGAGTCTTGTGAGTCTTTTGTGAACTTGTTTGATGAGGTACCACCAACAATTCTTGATTGGCATTGTACATGAGTTTTGAAAAGAAAATTGGGGTATCTAAATGTGAAAATGAGCACTCTCTTGTCACGAATTATACATTCGGTTCTTGGCCTTTTATTTTGTAACTAGCTTTTCAAAAGTCATTCTCTTAATGTGATGAAGGAAGTGTGTGAACTCCTTGGATTGTGATGCCTTGTGTGGTGAGGCTTTTGGCTTATTTCTTGTGTATGCCTAATTATCTAGAACTTGCCCTAAGTGTGATTCAAGACAAAAGATTAGATGGGGCTGCACTTAGAACATGATCTTAGGCCCTCTTTTGTTAGTCACTTTACCCAAAATGAATTCCTTGAATATTAATCTTTGATAGCCAACATTTGAGCCTTGTACCCTTTCTTTAAATCGACATTACAAGCCTAATGACCATTTTAAATCCTTTTCTTTGGCACCCATCCTCCTTAATTGGTAGTAATGAAATAATGAAAAGGGAGGCTTTAATCCGAAGAAATGGGGAGCGATAAGGAAATGAATGTGAAATGAGTCAAAAGCCAAAGTTTGGGGGTTTGCAAGAGTAGGGGGAAAATGAGAGCTTCAATGTGAGATGGCACCAAAATTGTTATGAGATGAATGAAATGATGGTTTGAAAGACCTCGAATTATCAAAAGAGAAAGAGTAGTTAAAAGGTGCTATCTCTTGCATAGATAAAGCTAAATGTGAAATTCATAAGTGTTATAAGGGTGGCTCGTGTTACACAAAAGAACAAGATGATGAAGAAATTAGGTGGAATAATCTCAATAAGATAATGGAATATTTTAAGTGTTTATAAAGGAATTAGGGAGGCTCTAGTCCTAAAGCTATTCATCTTACCCTTACCCCTAGTCGTCATTATGACCCGCAAGTCCTAATTGATTTTAATTGTAGCAATACTACATTAGTGGCGAGATACATGAAGGACAAGCCTATGGGTCAATTTGTATGCACTTGAATTTCTTTGTGAGAGTGAGCGCATTTGACTTATCTTATAATCTCTATGTGTGAAATTCTCAAAAGTAATTGGGATTCTCTCTTCTTGTGAGTGGCATCACTTCCTTGGGGTATATTCTTAAAATTGTTTTCAAAAGAGATGTATGAATGAGGCAAGTGTGTAGAGAACTTTAAGACAAACTTTGAATGTAAATTGTCAATGACTTGAGATGATCCTTGAACTTATTTTGATGAACTATGCCCTTGTTTGAATGAAATGAGTGCATGCAAGATATGCTTAATAATTGTGGTCACCTATTGAAGATTGTGCAATATGGTTTGAGTCTTTTCTTTTTCTTGAGTTGGTGTATAATTTTTTGGTTGTCCTGAGGCTTGATGATTTTGTGTTCAAATACCGTAATGCTCTAAGTTTTAGCAATATCCTCTTCTGAAAGAACGTCATGATTGGTCCTTTGTGCAAAAACTCATATATAGCATGTTGTCCATTTGCTCAACTATAAAGAATTGCATTACTTGAGGATAAGAAATGGTTCAAATTTGGGGGTTTGATGAGTTTGAAATTTACTAACTCATTAGGCCCCTAAGCATGAGTGTTTTCCTAGTTTTCGAATCATTTATGTGCATTTAATGCTCTTTCCCTTTGATTCTTTGTAGGAACTTCACGTGAGTAGAGAAAGCATGAAATTGAGAAAAACACATGGAGTTTGAGATGAAATTTGATGAGTTAGCATATGAAGGAGAGGAGCCAAATATAATGGAAGATTTAAGCTCAAAAAGAGGTGTAACGACATGCTATAAATCAGCTAAACGTAGATCCAAAAGGGCAAAACATGGGCAAAATGCTGAATATACTGCCCAGTTCGCCAACTCACAGGCGTTTGGCAGTTGGGCAGCGGCGAATAGCCGGTTTAGCCACCGGTGGTCACTGCTAGTTGACTATTTTAGTGCGGCGGAGAGCCCGTGCTCCATGGGTTTGCACCGGTTAAATGCCGGTGCTTCGCAAGTGAAGCCGTCCAATGAAGGGTAAAAAGGTACAGAAAGGTCTCCAAAGCATCTAAAATCCTCAAGGGCATTTGGGAAAAGTTGTACAAAAGAAAGTATAGATATTTACATAACTTTCATTGTACACCACAAATTCAAGAATCTAGACTTCATCTTTTTCATAAAATTTTTGGGTAGAACTCTTTCGCCATAGAATTGTAGAGTTAGAAAGTGCTTTTCTTCTTCTTTTTCTTTAACCCATTTTGGAGGAATTCCACCATTGTTGTAAGAGCTTGTGAAGCAAATTTGTGAAGCTAATGTGATGAATGTGAGAGGAATCCTCTTGGTATCTTCGCTCTATCTTCAAATATGCATAACTAATTTGCTAACTAAGGGTGTGTTCATGGTGGGTTTGTTAAATTGATTGGATTTTGATGAATTTCTCTTGGAGTATTATTTTAATTATAGATCTATTGTCTTCTCTCGAGTTTTAATTGCTTAAATTGATGGTTTGCAAACATGAATTGTGCTTGACTTTTCTTGTTTTTGCTTGAGAAAGGAAAGTGAGAATTGGGTGAGAAGATAATAGTGAAGAATTGGAGTGTTGGTGTGTGGGATTGATCTAGGGATAGTCAATACCAACATTTTCACTCCATTAAAAGTCAAGGCTAGAAATATCTAGTCCTTCCTCAAGCTTTTGTGGTGGATAACTTGATTTGGCTTTGGGATTTGAGAAAACCCAAGGCATAAACATTCTTATGATTGAAAAATAAGAGAATGTGAATTATCCACTGTTGTCTATGCTAATTTTAAGTCTAAGGCATTGAAAAAAATATCGATTAGTTGTTAACTCATCTGTAGCATACCCCTAGCCATTTCACTTATGATTGCAACAATTGAAATTCCCGCCAATTAGTCTTAATTTAGAATTAGATGTTATTCTCCCTCTTCCCCCATTTTACTTTTTAAATGTTGAAAAACTATGCATTCTAGTTTGAATTAGTTTATAACTCTTGAATTATTGACTCAATTCTCTGTGGGATTCGACCCCAACATTCGTTGAGATATTTGTTTTGATACAATGATCGCTTGCACTTTCTTCTAAATGAGGAGTGTAATTTAAGAATTATCAATTGAGGATAAGCAAATGTTTTAAGTTGAGGGTGTTGATGTGTCGATATTTGACAACAAATTTGATGCTATTAACTATGAATAAATGCGAGTTTTGAGCAACTTTTGTTAGATTTAAGTGTGTGTGTGTTGCTTGTATAGGAAAATAGTCTCAGGTTGGAGATGGTTTGAAAAAAGCTTAGAAGCTCAAATTGCCGGCCATTCAGACAGGCCGTCAACTCTTTCATGGTCCGTTAATTCTAATGTCAGACTCCAAAAGTTCAACCAAAGGTGCATTTCAGGGTGACAACTCACTTGACGGCTCGTCAACTTAGTGACGGAGCATCGGCTCCACCATCAGCCTTAAGCTGTGACCACATAAAAAGAAGTTGTTTTGATAGTGTCTATGATAGACCATCAACCATTTGACAGACCGTCAAAATTGGCGTCAGTCTAGGGAAAGTTTAATGAGCTATTGAAAAGCAACATGTGGTGGTCCAAGTGACGGACCATTACCCTTATGATGGACTGTCAGCTCTGGCGCTAGGCGAAAAGCGGGCTTTCATTTCAAAGTGGATTTTTTGAATTGCCTTGGGCTATAAACAACATCAGTTAGGTTATTTTTCATCATCATATTTTTGGAAAGAAAAGACCTACTTTTGTACGTTACTTTCTATGAGTTTTTGAAGAGATATTAGTGTGTTATTTGGAAATACAATTGAGATTTCAACCTTTCTTCGTAAGTTGAATCTTGTTTTATGAATATAATTGCCGTTGTGATTTCAATTATCATATGTGGCTAAGTTTTACTACTAGGGTTATGTAAATTATGGTAGATTGACATAGTTATGGTATTGATGTGTATTATTCTTGTTTAAGTATGCACTATCACTTTTTTTTGTTTTGAAAGATTTCTAATGGTTGCAAATATTAGAATAAGTCCTAGGTTTGACTTACTTGAGTAAGGGGTATAAATCTAGAAAAAAAGTGATAATAAGGATTCAAGGTTTTAACCTTCGTCTAATGATTAATGTTGTAATAAGATTAATCAACTTAGGTTAATTATCAAAACTCTTGGTTCATCACTCTTAGTCTGAGAATATAAGAGTGATATCTGTTTGAATAGGTTGAGAAACATTTGGATGGAGCAATTGAGTCAACAACCACCATACATAGCATTAAATGTATCCACTATAGTCAATCACCGAATGTCGTTAAGAAACCGTGATGATCATAACCCTAGTTTCATCTCTTCTTGAATTTAATAGTAATAAATCATAGTTGGTGTCTCTTACTTTTGACTGATATTGAAGCATAAACTACTTTTCCAAACCCCCATTTTTATGAAAATAATTGACTAAAAGTAAATAACCATATAAGACTTAGCTTTCACCATATTCCTGTGGGATTCGACCCCAACCTCGCTGGATTTTATATTTGACAACAATAGCATTATACTTATTATCATAGAGGTGTAATTTAGGCGTATCAAATTTTGACGCTGTTGCCGGAGAGTATGATCGCAGATTAAGTCAAGTGTATTTATTTGACTCTTAATATTATTTCCTAATTTTACTTTTGTTTATCTTTTATGTTTATACAAGGTACAGGTCAGTTCACATCAAGCACCCGAAGTCGGGGTGAACCCTTAACTCTTTATAATCCCTAGATTAAGAGAACTTTGAGGAGAGCCATGAATGTATAAGAGTGTGAGGAAACAAAGTTAAAGAAACTTGCTAATGCTCAATATAGGGGGAACANTGGAAAGATGTGAATTGGTAGGATATGATCTTTTCTTAGCTGTAAAAATTGAGGAAAGATTTACATTCAGAATAGAAATATATCTGAAAGTCTTATTAGTTAATTACGGAATCGGGTATGTATGGCTAGAGCATGAAATTCTTTTATCACAGAAATGTAGATTAAGGTTCATGATTCTTAAATTTGATAGGAATCGAAAGATCCAATCCATAGGCAATAATTCTTGACTAGCAACCGAAGGAAAGATTAACTGAATTGTATTAATAAATTAATTCCCTGCATGTTCGTTTTAACCTCAGCTTGCTCATTACTATTGTTTAGACTCAAATTATAATCTAGACTTAGATTTTTATTACTTAGTAAACTTAACTCTCTAAATATTGTTTATTTGGTTGTCTGCATTCGTAAAGATAGAGTTCACTAATGCTTAATTTAATTAGTACCGTAGTTCAGTCCCTGTGGGATCGGTACTTGGCTTTAATTAAGCCACTTTACTACTTGTTCGACCACGTGCACTTGCGTGTAGTCACCACAGCAGCGAACAGTGCACCCCATGGGGATTTTCTAGGTCTGATGAAACCCTTCTCTAAAAGGTCTTTCAACTGCTCCTTCAACTCTTTTAGCTGAGCTGGAACCATTCTATAAGGAGGAATAGATATAGGTTGCATATCGGGAAGAAGGTCAATACCAAAATCAATCTCCCACTCGGGAGGGATTCCTGGTAAATCATCTAGGAAGACTTCTGGATACTCACAAACTACTGGAACTGACTGGATAGTTGGGGTTTCAGATGTAGCATCCTTAACCCTAACTAGATGGTACATGCAACCCTTAGAAATCATCCTTCTGGCCTTAAGGTAGGAAATGAAACGACCTACAAGCACAACTAAACTACCCTTCCGCTCTAGGACTGGCTCACCCAAAAATCTGAACTCTACTGCACGGGTTCTACAATTCACTGAGGAATAGCATGCAAATAGCCAATCCATGCAGAGGATAACATCAAAATGGGTCATGGCTAACTTTACTAAATCTGTTGAGGTGAGCTTTTGAAAGACTTTGATAGGGCAACTTCTATACACCCGTCTAGCTATAACTGAATCACTAACTGGAGTAGAAAATGAGAAGGGTTCTGATAAGATTTTGGGACTCACTCCAAAACTACTAGAAATATAGGGTGTCATAAAAGACAAAGTAGCCCCTGGATCTAACAATGCATAGACATCAAGATGGAATACTCATAACATACTAGTGGCTACATCTAGGGAGACCTCCTGCTCCTGACGGGATGCTAAGGCATAAAATTTGTTTGGCTCTGTCCGCCACCTATACTAGTAGATGCCCCCTGCTGAGCTGGGCGTGCTGGCGGAGCTGCTGAACTGGAAGCTGGGCCTCGACCCCTACCATGGCCTTGTCTGGCTGCTGGGCGGTCCCTAAGCATGTTTCCGGGCTTCCCGCACCCGAAGAAAGCACATGTACCCACCAAACACTAACCTGTGTGCCTCCGGACACATCTGCTACACTCAAGAAGGATGGTCTCTGCGGGTCACGACTCTGACCTCTCGAGCCTGATGCTCGTCCCCTTTGATCGCGCTTGGACCTGGATGGCACACTCATAGCCGAAGGTGCTGGGGCTGAAGATCTTTGGTGGGACTGTTAATGGTGCCTATTAGGCCTCTGTTGGAATAATATGATGCTATCAGTCCTACCCTTCTTGGCCTCCCTCTACCGCTCACTCATCTGTACTGCCTCCATCTACTGAGCGTACGGGACTATCCGAGCAAAGTCAATATCCTGAAGAAGCATCGCGGTCTGGCAATCCCTGACCAAGGAGTCTGCTATCCCATGTACAAACCTGCTCACACGGGCTCTTTGATCCGCCACCATCTCAGGTACATACTTGGACAAACGAGTGAACTCCAAGGCATACTCCTGAACCATCATCTTTCTTTGCTTTAGATTCACAAACTTGGCCGCCTTGATCTCCCTTATCTCACGAGGGAAGAATCGATCTAGAAAAGCAGCATGGAACAAATCCCAACTGATAGGGCCTGCTCCAACTGCCCTACTGTCCTTCCTTTTTTTGAACCAAATGTCTGCAACCCCCTTTAACTGATACAAGGCCAAATCAGCTCACTCCTCCCCAGTCACCCCCATAATCTGGGTAACCTTCAAAATCTCCTCAATGAACTCATGTGGATCCTTGTCCACCTTCGACCCAAGGAACTAGGGAGGGTTCATCCTCAAAAAGTCTCTAACTCTTGCCGCCGCAGCATTCCCGTTCTGAGGGACATGCGCTACTTCCTGCTGATTGACCTGGGCGTCAAGGCCTGGGCTAACATTTGAATGGCTTCCCTGAACTCTGTGTGGGCAACTGCCTTGGGAACATGCTCCTCATGGGCTGGTGGGGCCTGTTGGTGCCCGTCTCCATTTCCACCCTCGTGGCCATTTCCGTTTTCATTTCTCCTTCTATTAACTCTGCGGGGAGGCATGATTCTACAAACGCGTATAGCACGAGTTAGAAGGATAAAGAGATATTTCATCACACAATTTAGATCATGAAAGAAGGAAACATTTCCTAAACATCTCATAGCCTCTTCTTCATAAGTATGGCGCGCTTCACACCCATGAAAAAGACTTTTAGACACCCTAGGACATTTCAAAACCTAATGCTCTGATACCAAGTTTGTCACGACCCGAGCATAGGCCCAGATCGAGACACAGGACAAGAAACCCCGCGAAGCTCCAAGTCGACCCATGGAATGAACATACATCTAACTCAATCATAGATAAGCGAAGTTCAACATAAATAACATAGCGTAAGTCTAAACAAAGCTTAACATCTGAATACATACATGAGTCCAACGCTGAATATAGACTATTTTCGAAAAGCCTCTAAACTGACGAGTTGATGGACAAGACCCCAACTAACTCACTATAGTCTGAAAACTGAAAATAAAACACATAAATGAATAAAAAGGCCCTTCCAAAATGAGGACTCACCAACTCTGAGCGGGAAGTACTAAAGCAGAGAATCTGGCTATCGACGAGATAGAGTCTGGATATCGAAGCCTGTATCATGAAATAATACAGCATAGAGTATGCGGTCAGTAAATGGAATGTATCGAGTATGAAAGGTAAGTAAAACCGCTAAGTAAAATCATTAAACATGAATAGTATAAAACACAATCAATATAAGATTCTGAGAGTGGGGCTTGCATGCTATTTTTTGAAATCATGATCTGAACATAACTGAATATTATAACTGAATCGAATGACCCAAAGCTAAAACCTGATAATCATAAGTAAAACTGAACATTGGATCAAACCTGCTGAAAACATAATATCATGACTGACGTACATGCATAGCTGAAATCATGAGGAACAATGGGAGACTAATCATATAACTGATATTACCATGATAGAGCTTACGTGGTCCCCACTATCACACTCAAGTGGGCAGAGCCATCCAAATGCTAGGGCTAAGGATGCTACCATGATATCGATATCAAGCTCAAGGCCCCTTGGGGGCTGGGAAAGCTCCAAAAAAGGTTCCAAGTAATCTGATCATACCTACGTTGGCGCGTATTTCTAAGACAAAGGGTTGACTGACCTTTAGCCTACTCGGTGCTAGACACTACTCCCAAAAGAAGGCAATTCTCTCCGTCATTTTTCAATGATGCTGACCATCGTCTAGTGACAAAGCAAAATAATAACATACATGCATAATCTGAAATCATAGCATGAGGAGTCTTGGCTCAAACTATACCACAAGCTGAAAATAATGGGAGTCTTGACTCCAAAATCATGTGGTAAGCTAATTCATAAATCATAAAATATACTCGATCATATGGGCATGCCCAATACTTTAACATGCTTGAAATCAACTTGATTCACTTTGAAAACATAAACATAAACATGGGTATTTCAAAATTATACTTTATTCATAAACATCTCATCATGCTTGAACACATATCTCATAGATCTCAACTTTCATGAACATTCATGGATGGGCATCATAGTTTAGAAAACATGAAAACATAATTTATAACTTAAAACATTGTAAAATCTGCCCATTAATCATAATTCATCATTTAAAAAATCCTTAGATCATACCCATGATTAAAACTTAGGAATTCATGCATTAGGTAAAAACCCAATGGAATCATCAATTGGAACATCATGAATTGAGAGGGAATTGGGCATAGGTGTGGAAAATTGCACCCATTCATAGCCTTATATACCTGAAGGGATCTGATTTTCATACTTCCTTGATTTTCCAAAGAGAATTGAGGAAGAACTTTGTAGAACTAAGCTTGATCACCTCTCAAACTTCTAAACTTGCATGCATGAATTAGGATAGGCTTAGAATGACCTAACCCTTCTTAAAATACTCCATTCTGACCTTAAAATGACATAGTTTAGGCTTTAGAAATGTAGGAATTATGGAAAAGCCCTTACTAAATTTGCAAAGGAAAACACCTCATCCTCCCTGGCGATGACTCGCGGTCTGCAGTCGTCAACTGCACTGCCAAAACTCTCCTGAGGTTCACTGCGAAGGACACCGTGAATCGTTGTGTGCCCAACGACTCGTGGTGACTAGTTGTTAGGTGCACTACCCAAAATCCTTGATCCACCAACCTCTCTTGACCACAGATTACTTAACGGATTGTGGTATTGATCCCGATGTGTGGTCACCTCCCGTGGTCACTATGAACATAAAATTTCAACCAAGTCCCATCTTCTCCCCACGAGACACTTAACGACTCGTAGGGTTCCTGACGGGTCACTGGACGACTCGTCCTGTGACCTAGTGCAGAAATTTTTGTTTTCTCCATTTCAACTCCAAGGTCTGATTTTAGGGCTTTCGGGGTATAACAACCTTTCTCTGATACCAAGTTGTCACGATCCAAAATGGGGATCTGTAATGGCACCTATACTAATCCCACCGATAGGTAAGCCAACCCCTCAATGCACTAGTCAACAATTACATGACGAGCAAATGGAGATAAACATGTGAAAGTAAGTCTTTAAAAGTGATCTTTCATAAATCAAGTGAAAGAATCAGAATCGAACAACAATACCCCAAAATCTGATGACACAAATAAAGCCTCTAAGAATCTCAAAGTGCGGAATAAGAGAAATATAATGTCTGGGAATACATCAAGATAGAAAATAAAATCAAGGTAAGAAGTCTGGAATGTTGCGGATCAGTGACGCAGCTACCTCCAAGACCTCGAGTGTACTTTGATCTATCACACATGATCATCTACAACAAGTATTAGGCTTAAGACCTGTAGACAATGTGCAGAAAAGCAAGGGTGAGTACAATGAACACGTGTACTCAGAAAAAGTGATGAAGAGGTCCAAACCTATACCTGTTGTCTCAAACCCTTTTATCACAATGCTTCCAAAAAATATGTCACATCAAAGAACAATAACTGCCAATAAATGATGTCATAGTTACATTTTAAGAAAATATTATGATAACACAATCAAATACATAGAGGCCATATAAATAATTCACCTCAGCAACATGAGCAAGTTCAATTTCAAAGCAATAAGCAAACAAGGCACATAATATCAAAAACCAGCAATACCACTGAAAATGTCTCAACATACCTCAATATTGTCACCATCTCATCCTTACCTTTGATAAATCACAATGCCTCAATGTAACATCTCCCCTTCCAGAATGAAGCCAACACCATAGTCATGAAAATGAAGGATAATCATTCTGCATGTCACAAGCATACCCTAGCCAGAAATAATTTGTATTTACCCAAACCCTATCATCAGATAATTAGGACCTATGGGGGACTCGCGTGGTCCATATACACATCTGATATCGAGTAAACCCTTCCAGGAATGTATTATGGATGACCCTTCACCAGGATTTATAACCTTTCATGTCCTCAATATCCATGTGCCCAAATCCTTTACCAGTTTCTAGCATCAGCACAACAATCACAAGCCATTTCAAGAAACAAGACAAGAAAGAGTTTTCAAATAAGCATTTCATAGGCAAGCCTTTAGCACAAGAATCAGGTGTATTAAATATCAAGCGATCATTATCAAATAAGCACTACCGCATCTATCCAATGCCACAACTAGGAATCATGCTCATGTATTCACGACATTTATGAACTCTCTAAGATTATTTTCAATTTCCCACAATAAAACACCAGTACTCGCATAAATACTCATCATATCATTTATTTGGGACCCTCATTATCCATTACTCCCCTTCGTACATACTAACACTTCATAAAGAATCAAAGAATAGTCTTAACTTGCCTTAACTAGGCTTTAAGAAGTCAAATTATGTCCTTGCCCTTCTACAACGCCTCTGAATATTCCCAATCTGATCAAATATGTATTCTACATAAGAAAATAAAACCATGGACACCCATATTGTTATACTTCTATTTCGGGTTCAAAAAGTCAACCCAAAAGTCAACCCCAAGCCCGGAAGCACAAAACTAATATTTTATGTTAAAATCATGTTATCCATAATGCAAGAACTAAAATATAAAATTTCACTGAAAACAGAGCTCAAATCGACCTTGAATTCATCAAAATACGATTCTTAACTTTAGGCTCAAAATTCCCAATTTTCAAGCTCATATACAATTTAAACGATGAAATCATTGATAATAAGAAATTTGATGTTAAAATTGGTTTACCCATAACATAAGAACCTTAGAAACCATGTTCGAATCAACCTCCAAATTAAAGAAATACGATTTCTAAATCTAATGTAAAAATCTCCAATTTACCTCCAATAAATTTACGGATAAAAATAAAAACCAACTGAAAAAATCATAGCAAAATACCAAAATAAGGATTAGATACTTACCCCCTCGTTAAATAGACAAGAATGCTGCAAAAATCACTCAATTCCGAGCTCTAGCACTCCAAATTTACTCAAATCCTAAATAAACACAGTCTAAATAAAACTACACTATTTGGGTATTTATATAGGACTGTATCAGCAACTTTAATTTTCACTAAAATGCACATAACTTCATCATATGAACTCAAAATGTGATGATTCCTTTTTCTATAATTCCTAAATAGTGATATAGACCTATTCATTCAATCAAAACTCCATTTAGTGCTCATTTGCCTAGTCAGATATCATTTTTGCTCGTTTAAAAATTATTTTATATTTTGTGATAAAAAACCGAATCTTAACTTATCAAAATTGCACCAAACTTTTCAGATCACTCCTATATTTCATGCTATGAATTTTGAAAGTCTCAAAATAATTTTTCGATCTCTAGAACTAAAAAAGTGTCTCTGAGTCGTCACATTTTATTCCTAAAACCATGCCAAAACACCCAAAACATTTGAAATCCACCCAAAAATCATCGTACTTCAATAAAAATTTGTAGACAATCCAAAGTAATTATACAAAACTATTGGAACTTTCAAATTCTTAATCCGAGATCATTTAGTCAACTATTTGACCGAGGTCAACTCTTAACTTTAAATTCTACTAGAATGTTACTCGGTGTCCGAAACTCATTCAGAATCCCTCGAACATAAACCAAATATGCAAGTCAATCATAAAACACATTTTGGATCCATTGGAATTATCAAATCACCGATATGAGCTTGTTTTGACCAGAAGTTGACTATTGTCAAACTTAGCTTCCTTAAAACTTAAAATTCAACCAAAGACTCAAACCACTCCCCAACACCTCGAGATCCATGAAAATCATCCAACTAAGTCATAAATAATCATATAGATCTAGCAGAACCATCAGAATTCGAATCCAAACTCATTAACCTGAAATGTTGAGTTTGGTCAAACCTCTCAAACTTCAAATCTTCAAAACTGAAAATCTCATCCAATCTTCATTCGATCACCTGGGGAATCGTGTCACCCATCTCTACAAATCATAAACAACACAATGAAGCTATGAAAAGGTTCAAAATGGAAAAATGAGCCAAAATCACAAAATGACCATGTGGGTCATCATAAAAATAATGAGATTTTTCATTGAATTTTGATTCTGAGCCCAAAAATTGGACCTGATTCGCCTCTACTATGGAAAAATCCAAAGTAATAAAAGTAGAAAATAAATAATGTGGGCGAGAATTGAACTAGAAATCCTTGAAAAAGTTTGAACCCCCCAACTAGTAAGCTAAACCTCTCAGCTATGTCAAGGGAGTTCATTGTAGAATATGTACTCATAAAATTTAAATTTGACCATATATNTCATAAAATTTAAATTTGACCATATATATTTCAAGTGTAGTTTTCCAATGAAGGGGGTTTGAGTGAACCCCTTAGCCTCAACCTAGATCCCCTCCTGATATGCATGTGCATCTTTGAAAAGCGTTGGCCAGATCCAAAACTCTAAAAGTAGTTTGGTTAGCTACATAATGTCCTCGATGGCTCCACCATGGCAGGTATACAATATTTGATTCATCTTTTTCTCAGGTACACTTCCTCTTCTGTATACGATTTCCAGAAAAACTTTACAAGAAAAAGTTATCGCTATCAATTTGAAATTAAATAAAGCAACTACCACAATTTAACTGTCACATACCTGGCCACTAGTAAGATTGTCAAGAACATCCCTGATAACGGCAAACACATTCTATGCCTTATTTTGGGGAACCCGACGTCGAGTCCACTTGCATGCAAGCACAGTGTATGGTTCAGAAACAGGCAGATTAGCCTATGCATGCAATGTGAAGGCTGGCGCGAGATAATATGCTCCAAAAACCATACCTATTTATTTGAAAAAAAAAGAATTTTTAGAAAAATAGATCAAAAAAGAAACAAACAGTTAAAATTAAAAAAAATTAAAATTACATACTTGCACTAAAGAACGAAATCATTGCTAGATGCGATCATCTAAGCATGACATAATATATTGTATAGATCCGACAATACGACTTCTCCCCAAACTTGTATGGATATTGTGTTCAAGTCATGCATTCAAACTACTAGTGTAAACTAAGTTTACATCCGGACTTATTTGGGAAAATAGTCGCATCACACAACCACTATAGATACAACCTAACTTTCTAATACACCTCATCCTCTTCTAAGTCAATAGTAATATCATCTATCCCATTCACATAGTCAACCCATTTGATGCATATATTCTGCTAACACCAAAAAAGTAATCCAGGGTGATTCCCACCCCGTAAGCTTGTGGATCATCTGCCACCATTCTATAAGAGATAAATCTCTAACACAATTATGTAATAGGGTTTTTCATCCATAATCATGCCAAACATAAGCTTAAGAAATATAATGATGATATCACCGAGGTGTACGTGAAAGGTATGAGTATCTAGATGCCACCTCTCAATCAATGTAGTAAATGAGTCCAAAAGCATAGCGCACAAAACCTACCTCAACAACTCCCTTTAATCCGCACAGTCCAAAATATGAAAGAATGTGTGGATGCATCGGATGATGTTTCATATGTAGCCAAAACTCATTATCCACACGATAAGCGTGTAGACACACTTCATCTACGTGCAATATCCCATTCCATACTACTTTAGACTGATGTTTTGCTTGTAGAGATAACACATCATACACTGCTAAACTAGAATTTATGGTTATATATGGGGGGAGGGGTTTATATCTATGTAAGAAATAACATATAAAATTAAAATCATAATTGATGTCACTTGAATAGGCAATAAAAAGTAAGAAAAAGTACTTTGGATAGCATCTGTCAACTTTTTTTTCACAAGACAATACACAAAGAGAAGAACTATAACATGTCCAAAAAACCTATGGTAGCATATGGTTCAATAAAAAAACAACCGGACAAAGGGTTTTCATAAATTCCTAATGGAAGAAGTCATTGTAGTTTACTTACACTATTTGGTGGTGATAATGCTCAATACATTTTTCCGGATTAAGGGAGGTGGCAGTGGTCGTTGTCAAAAATAAAATACCCGACGAGTATCGGGATCGAATACCACAGAAAATCGAGATTAATCAACCAAAAATTATAAACTAACTCAAATTCAAATGCATTATTGTCAACATAAATAAAATAAAGATTTGGGGAGAAAAGAGAAAAAAAATATTGAATTTAAATTTATAAAGCTAAATTGAACAAAGGGATGCTACAAGCAAGAGAAAAAGGTTAGGGATGTGCAATAGATGAAGTGTTAATTAAACTAGAATTGATTCAATTTCCTTAACTTTAGTTTCTAGCATAGATAGCGCGGATTAAAGCACATCCTCTTATTTTTCGAACACAAGGATGTTTTTGCCTTGGGTTTTCTCAAACTCCAAGGTCCCAATAAAAAAATCATCCACATCAAGCTTGAGGAAGGGTTAAGCTATCTCTAGCCTTAACCCTTTAATGGAGTAAGGATGTGGGTTCTGACTATCTCTAGCTCAACCCCTCAGATCCATACTCCAAATCCCCACTATTGTTTCTTCATCCATATTTTACTCTTCTTTCTCAAGTTCAAGTAAGATAAACAAACTAAACTAGTGTTTGCAATCACTAATATTCAATTAAAATTCATAGGAAATAATAGATCCATGCAATTAGATTAAAGTTAAGAACAATTGATCAATAACCAAATAAATTAAACACCCATCAAGCACATAGCCCTAGCTAGAAGATTAGCTACTCATAAATGAAGATAAATTAATGATCCTCATAGATAAATCATCAATAGACATCATCATGAATAGTAAATTCAAGCTTTTAAACCTGCAACAATGGTGCACTTAGCTCAAAATAGTGAGAAGAGGAAGAAGAACAATATACTCTTGTAATACCTTGGAAGTGCCTAAGTTTAGACCCGACAGTTAAAAATGGAAGTTGGCTGAAACTAGAAAAAATTCCACAGAACGGACGACCCAACGGATCGTTAGTCCAACCAACGACCCGTGGGAAGTAGTCGTGGGAAGATATGGTCTGGTGACAGTGGGAAGAAACGAGCGAAGTAACGACTCATTTGTCGTTACAACGAGTCATCGTATGCAGTCATGGTGGGAACTAGTCCTCAGCTTAAGGGAAAGTAACGAGTCATTCTACGACACATCGTGAGGAGTAACGGGTTGTGGTCACCATTCGTTGGATGGGATATCAATATCTTTCCAGTCTATATAACGAAAGCTAACCACGACTTTTTGGTGGAAGTAATGAGTCGTGGTGAGGATCTTGGGAAGGATTAGTACAAGACCTGAAGGAGGAAACAACAGACGAGTTAACGACCCGTTGTCTGAAAGGACGACTCGTCATGTTGAGTCATAAGGATGAATTTGAGATCATGAGGCTTGGAAGTGGATATGATGGAAGGATACCATGAGTCGTGGTATCCTCTAACAATTCGTTAGTTCGGTCGTTGGTTCACCCAGTGCATATTTTTCAGGGATTTCATTAAGGGCATTTTCATTATTCCTAAGTCCTAGGGTCCTAAACTACATTGTTTGAGGCTCGATAATCAGTGTTTATTTAGGGTAAAACCCACCCTAGGCTTATTCACTCTCATGAATGCAAAGTTAAGGGATTGAGGAGGTGATCAAGCTTGTTCTTCAAGGTTTTCTTCATTAATTTCCATTGGGCTTTCAAGGAGTGGTGAGATTTGATTTTTTTTCCCAAGGTATGTAGGGTTATGAATGGGTGAATTCTTTCAGACCCATACCCAATCTCTTTCAATTCATGAAATTTTCTATCAAAAATCTATGGGGTTTTTACCCAATACATGAAATTCGATTTCTCTATATGGGCTTGATCTAATTGAGTTACTATTATTGAATTACAAATTTTGGGCAGGTTTTCTATTGTTTTCATTAAAAATCATGTTTCAAGTTTTATAAATTAAATTGCCCATTTATGAAAAATTCATGAAAGTCAAAGTTTATGATGAATATTCATGTATGATGTAATTATGAAAAGCATATTTTTAATTACCCATGTTTATAATCATGTTTTCCAATGAATTGAGCATTTTCAAGCATGTTAAAATATTGGGAAATGCCCACATGTTCAAGAATGATTTACGATTTTTGAAATGGATCTCATGATTTATCGATTTATAATAATGGCTGATTAAAGGGCCTTTGATTCTTGGCTAACCATGTATTTTAATAGGGATCAATGATGAAAATTTTTATTTGGCCATGAATCTCATTGAATGATGTTATTGATTTACATATGAGCCTAATGTGCATGTTCTTGGGAGCCTTTTCTCGTACCGAGCAGCCCGACGTTCAAAGGACTATGCCAGTGTCTCATAACTACGTGCTACCGTAGGTTTATATTGATACATTACAATGATAATGATCCCCTCTTTCATGATATCACATAATGCACGTCCGTCGCCTGGCAAGCCAGGGCGACTCTGCCCACTTGAGTGAGACAGTTAGGGCATCATGTATGGATCTACCATGATGGTGTTGGTTATGATGAGTCCTCCCATTGTTCCTCATATTTTATGCATTTTTATGTTTATTTTATTTGGCTCAAGTGATGATTTAATGAATTTTCTCTTTTGACTATGATAATGAATGTATTGCGAACGATTTGAAAATCTTGAGCCTTATGTTATCTTATGATATTTATGTTACGAGCATGTTGTACCACTCTTATGATCGTTTATGAACTTTTATGTATTTTAAATGTCCGTTTTACTTACCTTGCATACTCGACACATTCCATGTACTTACCGCATACTCTATGTTGTATTATTTAATGATGCAGGCCCCGATCTTCAGATCCAATACCGACAGTCCATCTCAGAGTTTAGCTTCTAGATTCTTGGTGAGTCCTCATTCTTCGAGGACCATATGTTTTAGATATTGATGTTCCTTTTAGTTTTCAGTTTTTGCCGGGTTAGTTGGGGATGTTGTCCCATCAACCCATCCGATATGATAGAGGCTTTCAGACTATTTGTAATACTCAGTTATTATATATTTAGTACATTCCGATTATCATGCTTTGTTATGTTTATGATTTCGCTATATCTTTATGTTAAGTATTCCGCCTTAATGATACAGAGTTAGATGAATGTTCATTCAATGGGTCGACTTGGAGTCTCTTGAGGCTCCTTGGCCCGTGTTACGATCCAGGTCTATGTTCGGGTCATGACAAACTTGGTATAATAGAAATAGGTTTGAAGTGTCCTATGGTGTCTGAAAGCCGCATTAAGTAGAGTCTTTTTCATGGGTATGAAGTGCGCTACACTTATTATGAAGAGGCTACGAGACATTTAGGAAATATTCCCTTCTTTTATAACTCTTTCTCGTGCTATGAGTTCGACCCTCTCCATTCCCCTAACTTGTGCTAATCGCGTGTGCAAAAACATGTCTTCTCAGGACAACAATGGGAGTCAGCTAGCCCCACCAACTCCAATGGATTCCATACAAGTGACGGATGCGGAACTTAGAGCCTCCCTCAGAGTGTCAATGTGGGCCATGATCACCCAGCCTAACCAGCAGGCTATCACACCGGTGAACCCTACCGGGGAGGTGGCAATTCCTAGGGTTCAAGGACTCATGAAGAGGAGCCCTCTTAAGGTTGGTGACTCGAATATGGTTGGGGAGCGTAAGGGGAAAGGAAGGAGGAACAAGAGGCCCAGGGCTGAAAACCTTGAGAGATCCCAGCAAGGGTCGAGTAGTGGGAGTCACTCTCAAACCTGTCAGAAGTTTCTAGATCAAGTTCAGGGATACAAGCCCCAGGTGAGGGAGATTACTTACCCAATTTATGGGATCTGCGGGAAGCACCATTGAGGAAAGTGCTTGGCAGGTTCAGATGTTTGCTTCTATTGTGGCCAACCCAGTCATAAACACAGAGATTGCACTTCAGCCAAGCGAGATGACCAGAAAGTCCGTGCCCCAAATCCCCCTCCAGCAGTTCCAGCAAATCGCCCATCCCAGCAGCACAGGTTACCAAGAGCGAGTGGCGGTCAACCTCAGATGTAGTCCCAGGTATGTTATAAGTTTTCCCCCTCTAATCACAATGATTGCTAGTTCAAGGAATCCCGTACAAGGTGCAAGATCTGTGTGTATTTTAAGATGAGATTTATTTCATGGAAGGTAAGGAAATGGTAAGTGAAGGCCCCAGTCAGGTCTTGAGTTTTCTAGTAAGGGAGTTTCTATAGATAGTACCTGGGGGTAGTCCATTCTTTCTCCTTTGGATTTTTCCTTACGTATCGCTTGATGCTACGCTCGACTTATGCTTACGTTCAGAACCCTAAGATGATAGGCAACCCCATCTGTCAGCTATCCCAATATTACCCATTCAGCTTTTTTCATGACCCTCATATTGTATGTGATCAGCTCATAAGATTGTGTTATATCAGGTATATGCCCAACTTAGATTTCCTAAATGATTTATGCTCATGATTCCCTTACTCTAAACCCTATGTATGTTCCCTATGATGGAAATGATGGTAAAGATGAGTACATTCATGATAACTCCCTATCCCTGCCATAGGTGTCGGGTAGATAAAGGTTTAGGAAGCACAGTTATTAGCCAAGCCAGGAAGTGTAATAACCCACGTGGTCATTTTGTGATTGCCGATCCATTTTCCTAGGTTGAACCTTTTTGTGTACTTATTCTACTATTCATGATTTTTAGAGGTGGATGATATCATTCCCGAGACGACATAATGAAGATTGGGTGAGATTTTCGATCTGGAAGGGTTTGAAGTATGAGGGGTTTACCAAAGTTAACAATCCAGTTTGTCAAGCTGGAATTTGGATTTTAAAAGCCTTGTTGGTTATGGATGGTGATTTATGATTTAGTTGGGCAGTTTGCATGGGCTATGAGGTTATTCAAGACTGATTTGGACCTTTGGTTGACTTATGAGCTTTGAGGAGGCTAGGCTTGAGAACGGTCAACTTGGGGTCAAACAACCTTATAGAGGTAACTTGAGGGTTCCAACCAGTCCAGAATGGGTTTCATGATAGGATTGTTTGTTTGGGTTGTGACCGAAGGATTTTGGATGGAATTCAGGTGGATTCGAGCATATTGCATATTTGGCATGATCTTAAGCATAAAGGAGGAGAACTCAGAGGTTCGGGACTTCAAAATTCTTAGTAGGAGTTGTAGGAGTTCATTTAGTTGCCTCGACTGGTAGCAGTGTTGCAGTTCGGAACTGATCAGAATCGTCCTTGGTGATTGATGTAAAAGCTAGACAAGACGAGGATCCTAACTTGGTGAAGTTGGAGGAAGTTGTTCATGAGCAGAAGGTAGAGGTCGTCTCCAAAGGGGGAGATGGTGTACTTCGATATCCGGGTAGTTAGTGTTTCGGGTGTTAATGATTCGAGAGCTAGTTCGATTGCATGGGGTGCCCTTGTCCATCAAATCAGACAGAGGTATTCAATTTACCTCTCATTTTTGGAGGTCATATCAAAATGACTTGGTACTCAGGTTAAGCTCAGCACAGTACTTCACTCGCAAGCGGATGGTCAAGTGGAGCGGACAATTCTGACTCTCGAAGACATGTTGAGAGCATGCGTGATGGACTTAAAAGGTAGTTGGGATGATCATTTGCCTCTTATTGAGTTTGCATACAATAATAGCTAACGTTCCAGTATTCAGATGGTGCATTCATAATCATTTGGGTCTTTCTCCTTTGATTTTGATTCCTAAATTGTGNTTAAAAGGTAGTTGGGATGATCATTTGCCTCTTATTGAGTTTGCATACAATAATAGCTAACGTTCCAGTATTCAGATGGTGCCGTTCGAGGCCCTCTATTGGCAGAGATATAGGTTTCCCATCGGTTGGTTCGAAGTTGGTGAGGCGGCGATGATAGGGCCAGATTTGGTTCATGAGGCTATGGAGAAGGTTCAGTTGATTAGGGACAGGTTGAAAACCGCTCAAAGCCGTAAAAAGTCCTATGCCGACGTGAGAAGGAGAGAATTAGAATTTGAAGTTTATGATTGGGTGTTTCTGAAGGTATCTCCCATGAAGGGAGTGATGCGGTTTGGAAAGAAAGGAAAATTCAGCCCTCGTTATTTTGGGCCCTACCGGATTGTGAAACGAGTTGGCAAGGTGGCATATTAATTGGAGTTGTCCTTAGAATTAGCTTCTGTGCATCCTATTTTCCATGTGTCTCTCTTAAAGAAGAGTTTGGGTGATCGAGCTCTAGTTGTCCCGGTGGACAGTGTTGGTGTGAAAGACAGCCTTAGTTATGAGGAGGTTCCAGTGGAAATATTGGATCGTCATGTTCGAAGGCTAAGGAACAAGGAAGTAGCTTCAGTTAAAGTGTTATGGAGGAATCATCTGTTGAAGGAGCTACATGGGAGGCCGAAGCGAATATGATGGCTAGATACCCACATTTATTTTCTACCGGCTCAGTTCCAGCTTGAGGTATCAGTTTTTGTCCAAAAAATCTATTCAGTTTTCATGTTCAGTTCATGTGTTCAAGTTTCTTTTATGTATATGGATGTGTATGTGAATCATGAATTCAATTCAGTTAGGTAGTTTGAATCAGAGATAATCATTCCGTCAGTTTTCTATTTAAACGATCAGTATTTGAGTATAATGATTGCATTTCTCTATTTTATGTATGTTTTCCAGCATTCGAGGATGAATGTTCCCAAGGGGAGATATTGTAATACCCGGGAAATGCCTAAGTTTAGACCCGGCAGTTAAAAATGGAAGTTGGATGAAACTAGGAAAAATCCCATTGAACGAACGACCCAATGGATCGTTAGTCGAACCAACGACCCATGGGAAGCAACGAGCGAAGTAACGACTCGTTCTTCGTTACAACGAGTCGTCATATGGAGCCATGGTGGGAACTGGTCCTCAGCTTAAAGGAAAGTAACGAGTCATCCTACGACTCGTCGTGAGGAGTAAGGGGTCGTGGTCACCAATCGTTGGATGGGATATCAATATTTTTCCAGTCTACATAACGGAAGCTAACCACGACTCGTTGGAAGAAGTAACGTTTCATAGGGAGGATTGTGGGAAGGATTAGTACAGGACCTGAAGGAGGAAACAACGGACGAGTTAACGACCCGATGTCTAAAAGGACGACTCGTCCTGTTGAGTCATGGGGACGAATCTAAGATCAGGAGAATTGACAGTGGAGACGACGGAAGGATACCACGAGTCGTGGTATCCTCTAACGATTCATTAGTCCGGTCGTTGGTTCACCCAGTGCAGATTTTTCAGGGATTTCATTAAGGGCATTTTCTTTATTCCTAAGTCCTAGGGTCCTAAACTACGTCGTTTGAGGCTAGAAAATCAGTGTTTATTTAGGGTAGAACCCACCCTAGGCTTATTCATTCTCATGAATGAAAAGTTAAGGGATTGAGGAGTTGATCATGTGTCACGACCCGAACGGAGGCCTGGATCGTAGACAAGGGATAAGGGACCCCAAGAGACCCCAAGTCGACCCATGGAATAAGTATACAACTAACTCATTCAATAAACTGAATAAATCATGAATATAATCTCAACGGAAGTCTAATTCAACATCACATCAGAATAACATCCGAAGCTACACATACATAAGTCTAAAAGCCGCTAATCTGGAAAAGTTGATGGGACAAGACCTCAACTAACTCAACAATATTGAAACTGAAATACGTAAAAGAAAATGAAAGTCTAGTCCTCGAAAGATAAGGAGTTACCAATCCTGAGCAGATATGAACTCCGGAAAAGCTGACTAAGATCGGGGCTGAAGCTGCGAGCCGGGTCCTGTATCATGAAATGATACAACATAAAAGGTATGCGGTCAGTATGTGGAATATACCGATTATGCAAGGTAAGTAAAACCGCTTACGTAAAATAAAACACTTAAAGCATTTCATAACATATCATAAGCTTTCATGTCTGAGAGAAGGGCTACATGCATTCATTCTGAAATCATAATATTATCATGACATGACCATGCATAACTTTATAATGTCATGACTGACTCGAATGACTCAAAGCTGAAACACAACATTCACATTAAAGATGAACAATGAGTCAAACCTTTCTTTTATAACATGCATGCGTATGATAACTTCCATGAGTAATGAATATGCAAATCTGAATCATATAGACAGTGGGAGACTCGTCACTTAACAGATATACCACGATAGAGCTTACGTGGTCCTGACTATCACACTCAAGTGGGCAAAGCCATCCAAAACCTTGACAGGGCTAAGGATGCTACCATGATATCGATATCAAGCTCAAGGGCCAACGAAGTCGGGGAAAGCTCACAAGGGAGGTCTGAATAATATAATAGTATCAACCTACGTTGGCGCGTAGTTTTGGGGCATAGGGTGATCAACCCTTAACTCGCTCAGTGCTAGACTCTTCTCTCAAAAATATGCATTGCTCTACATCGTATATAACGAATCTCAACATCGTCTGTTGACGAAGCTCAACATAGTCTATTGATGAAGCTCAAGATGAAATCATGCATAACTCAACATCGTATTAACCGAATCTCAACATTGTCTATTGACAAAGCTCATTAATGAAATCATGCATAGACTCAACATCATATGAAAATGAAGCTCAACATTGTCTATTGACAAAGCTCATTAATAACATACATCTCAATTATGAATTTATGCATATGAGAAGTTTTATTTTGAAACATACCACAAGCTCAAATATAAGTGGGAGCATCTACTCCAATTCATGTGGTAAGCTATACATAGGAATATCTTAACTCGACATACCACAAGCTAGCAAATACAAAATTTGGGAGACTTCGCTCAAACAATGTGGTAAGCTCATTTAGGGAACATCATCATTTTAAATCAACATGTGGGCATTGCCCAAAGCTTTATCATACTAGGATCTACTCAATTCATTTTGAAAACAATATCATAATCATGGGTAGCTTTAGAAAGATGTTTTTCATCATCAAATCTCGTCATCATCATACATTCATCATCATTCTCTTCTTTCATGAACTTCTTATCCATGGGCATTCAATTTCATAATTTAGAAAATATAATTTGGATTGAAAATAATTTAAAATCTGCCCAAGCTTCACAATTCACCAATATAAACATAATCTATTCGTACCCATGTATAGAAGTTGAAGAATCATGCAATTAGGTAAAAAACCCATAACTTGATCATGTGAATTTATTATACTAGAGAGAGATTGGGCATGGGTGTGGAAGGAAACACCCATTCATAACCCTACATACCTGGGTGGGGTGATTGCCCAAGATGAGATTCCAATGGAAACCTTCAAAACTTGCTCTAAATCCTCTCTTCAAACTCTCAAGTTTGCATGCATGAAATGAATTAGCTTAGAATAGGTTTTCCTCTCTTAAAACCCTGTAAAATGAGCCTTAAACAACGTAGTATAGGCCCCTAGGACTTAAGAATTACGGAAGAGCCCTTACTAAAATGGCTGAAAATAACTGCCAGGTGGTCCTAATAGACGACCTGACGACTCGTTGCCAGGGCCAACGACTCGTTGGATTACCCGTCGGGTACACTGCTTGACAAACTCTTGGGGCTCATAACGACTCGTTAGGGGTGACCACGATTCATGGTCACCAGTCATCAAGTACACTGTATCTATCATATCACTTTACTTACAAGTCACCCCACGACTCACACCACGACTCGTTGCCTGACCTAACGAGTCATGGTCTGCTCTCGTCAAGTACACTGGTTGACCTCTTTAATTTTTCACACACCCTTACCCCACGGTTGACCTAACGACTCATGGTGATTGACCATAATTCGTTCCCTCGCCTGTGGGGAACCCTTATCCTCCAACTTCCTGCTCTTCAATAGCCTTCCCCACGAGCCATCTGACGACTCGTGGGCTGGTCTCACGAGTTGTCCAACGACTCGTTCTGTGCCTGCAACTCATATTTTCAGCTTTTCCCCATTTCAACTCCCGGGTCTGATCTTTGAGTTCTCGGGGTATAACAATATCTTCCCTTTGGGAACATTCATCCTCGAATGTTAGAAACACATAGAAAACTTAGAAACATGCAATCATCATATGCAAATATTGATTATTTACTGATAGAATGACTACCTCCGAAAAGGACTACATAGCTGAACTGAATTCAGACATCACATACATCTAAATCAAACTTGTGCACAGGAACTGAATATGGAAACTGATTAGAGAATTAGAGCAAAAACTGATACCTCAAACTGAAAATGAATAGGTAGGGAACAGGTGAGGGTATTTATCCATCATAGCTGCTTCGGCTTCCCAGGTAGCTCCTCAACATGCTGGTTTCTCCATAACACCTTCCCCAAAGCTACTTCCTTGTTCCTCAGCCTCCGAACCTGGCGATCCAAAATTTCCACCGGAACCTCTTCATAGCTGAGGCTATCTTTTACACCGATGCTGTCCACCGAGACTACTAAAGCTGGATCACCCAAGCACTTTTTCAAGAGTGACACATGAAACACGAGATGTACAGAAGATAACTCTGATGGAAATTCCAACTCATATGCCACCATACCAACTCTTCTCACGACCTGGTAGGAGCCAACATAGCAGGGACTGAGTTTTCGTTTCTTCCTAAACTACATGACTCCCTTCATGGGAGATACCTTTAGAAATACCCAATCTTCTACCTCAAACTACAAATATCTTCTCCTCACATCAGCATATGATCTTTACGACTCTGAGCGGTTTTCAGCCTATCCCTTATCAACTGAACCTTTTCCATGGCCTCATGAACCGAATTAGGTCCTATCATAGCTGCCTCACCAACCACAAACCATCCGATGGGTGATCTACACCTCCGCCTGTGAAGAGCCTCGAACGGTGCCATCTGGATGTTATTGTAAGAAAACTCAATCAAGGGCAAGTGATTACCCCAACTACCCTTAAAATCCATCGCACAAGCTCTCAACATGTCCTCGAGGATCTGGATTGTTCGTACTGCCTGGACATCCGTTTGCAGATGAAAGGTTCTGTTGAGTTTAACTTGAGTCCCAAACCCTCTTTGGAAAGACCGCCAAAACTTAGAGGTAAACTGAGTACCTCGGTCTGAGATGATAGACAAGGGAACTCCATGAAGTCGAACCAACTCCCGAATATACAATTTGGCATAATCATCCACTGAATATGTGGTTTTGACCGGTAGGAAGTGTGCAGCCTTGGTCAAACTGTCGACCACCACCCAAATGGAGTCATATTATCGGCGAGTACGAGGTAGGACTATAATGAAATGCATATTAATCTCTTCCCACTTCCAAGTGGGAATGCTAATATCCTAAAGTACACCTCCCGGCCTTTGATGCTTGACCTTCACTTGCTGATAGTTCGTGCACTTGGCTACGAATTCTGCAATATCCTTCTTCATGTCGTTCCGCCAATATAATTCCCACAAGTCATGATACATCTTGGTGGAGCCCGAATGGATAGAATACCCGGATCTACGTGCCTCATTCAATATCTAGTATCGCAAATTATCGATATTTGGAACACATAGATGACCCTGGTACTGCAGCATCCCATCTCCCTCTTGGGAGAAAACCTCCACCTTTTGACTCCGCACCACTTCATTGAATTTCCTCAAAATCGGATCCTCGTCTTGCTTAGATATGACATCCACCACCAAGGATGGTTCTGATCCATTCTGCACAACCACGCCGCCATCGGTCGAGTCGACCAATCTAACTCTCAACCTCTCAAGTTGATGGACATCATTCACCAACTCCTTCTTTCCCTCATCCACGTGGGACACACTCTCTATAGAGAGCCTACTAAGTGAGTCCGTTACCACATTAGCCTTACCCGGGTGGTAAAAGACACTCATATCATAGTCCTTTAGTAGCTCCAACCACCTCTTTTGCCGAAGATTGAGATCTTTCTGCGTGAACACATATTGCAAGCTCTTGTGATCCATGAAAACGTCCAAGTGCACCCCATACAAGTAATGCTGCCATATCTTCAAGGAAAATACCACTGCGGCCAACTCAAGATCATGGGTTGGGTAATTCTTTTCATGAAATTTCAATTGTCTTGAGATATATGCTATCACTTTCCCATGATGCATCAATACACATCTCAGCCCGACTCATGAAGCATCACAAAACACAACAAATCCATCTGTACCCTCGAGTAGGGTCAACACTAGTGCTGAAGTGAGTCGGGTCTTCAATTCCTGGAAGCTTTTCTCACAAGCCTCCGACCATTGGAAATTTACCTTCTTTTGAGTCAACTTGGTCAAAGGTGTTGCAATAGATGAAAAGTCTTCAACAAATCTCTGATAGTAACCCGCTAAGCCCAAAAAGCTCCTGATATCTGATGGGCTCACAGGTCTGGGACAATTCTTTATCGCCTCGATTTTCTGAGAGTCTGCCTTTATGCCCTCACTCGATACCACATGGACCAAGAATGTCGCAGAGTCCAACCAAAACTCACATTTGCTGAACTTTACATACAACTGATAATCCTTAAGGGTCTGGAGCACTACTCTCAAGTGAGCGGCATGCTCCTCCTCGCTCCGAGAGTATATGAGGATATCGTCGATAAACACAATCACGAACATGTCAATATATTGCTTGAACACCCTGTTCATAAGATCCATGAAAGCTGCAGGAGTATTTGCTAGTCCAAAATACATAACCACAAACCCGAAATGACCATACCAAGTCCTGAAAGCGATTTTAGGGATATCACTCTCCCGAACCCTGAGCTGGTCACACCCGGATCTAAGATCAATCATAGAGAAACACTTCTTTACAGTGACCTTGTTTAACTACCGATAGTCAATGCACATTCGAAGAGAACCATCCTTCTTCCGGACAAATAACACTGGTGCACCCCATGGAGACTTACTCGGCCTAATAAAACCCTTATCTAATAGGTCCTTCAACTGATCCTTCAATTCTTTTAGCTCAGTTGGAGCCATTTTGTAGGGAAGAATGGATATAGGCTGCGTGTCGAGAAGAAGATCTATACCAAAATCAATCTCCCACTCGGGAGAGACACTTGGCAAATCATCAGGAAAGACCTCTGGGTACTCACGTACTACTAGAACTGACTAGATAGTCGGGGTTTCGGACTCGACATCCTTAACCCTAACTAGATAGTACATGCAACCCTTAGAAATCATCTTCCTAGCCTTAAGGTAGGAAATGAATCGACCTATAGGCACAGCTGAACTACCCTTCCATTATAAGATTGGCTCACCCGGAAACCTGAACTCTACTGCCCGGGTTCTACAATTAACTGAAGCATAGCATGCAAATAGCCAATCCATGCCGAGAATAACATTGAAATCGGTCATGGCTAACTCTATCTAGTCTGCTGAGGTGACCTTATGAAGGACTGAGACTGGACAACCTCTATACACCCATCTAGCTATAACTGAGTCACCTACTAGAGTAGAAACTGAGAAGGGCTCTGACAAGACATCGGGACTGAATCTAAAGCTACTGGCTATATATGGTGTCACAAAATACAAGGTATCCCCCGGATCTAGCAAAGCATAAACATCAATATGGAAGACTCACAACATACCAGTGACCACATCTAGTGAGGCCTCCTGCTCCTAACGGGTGGCTAAGGCATAGAATCTGTTATGGCGCTGACCGCTAGCTATGCTAGTAGATGCCCCCTGATGTGTTGAACGTGCAGGAGGGGCTACTGAGCTAGAACCTGGGCATCGGCCCCCAACCTGATCCTGTCTCGTAGCTAGACAATCTCTGAGCATATGTACGGCCTTCCCACAACCAAAACAAGCTCCTGGACCTGCCAAGCACTGTCCTGTGTGCCCCCGACCACATCTGCGACAAGTTGGGATGCTAGAATCTGCGGGTCTGCTACTCTGACCCCTCGAGCTTGACGCTCCCCCTCTCTTATCATGTCTAGGCCTAGATAGCACACTCACTACTGAAGATGTTGGGGCTGACGATCTCTGGTGGGTCTGTTGTCGGTGCCCACCATCGAACCTCTATTGAGAGAACCTGTGGTCCTCAGTCCTGACCCTCTTGGCCTCCCTCTCTCTCGAATGTAACACCTCCATCTGCTGGGCGTACAACACTATGCAAGGGAAGTCCATATCCTGGTAGAGCATAGTTGTCCTGCAGTCCTTGTAAAAGTAACCTTGCTATACCATGCACAAATCTGCTCACCCGCGCCCTCTAGTTAGCCTCTACCTCCGGGGCGTACTTTAATAGGCGAGTGAACTCAATGGCGTACTCCTGAACAGTCATTCTTCCTTGCTTTAAATTCACAAACTCAGCTACTTTCAACTCCCTCATCTCCCGAGGGAAGAACCGATCTAGGAATGAAACCTGAAACTCCTCCCATGTGGTCGGACCTGCTCCTACGACCCTGTTGTCCTTCCATTTGCAGAACCAGATATGCGTAACCCCCTTCAACTGGTAGGAGGACAACTCTGCGCACTCAACACTACTCACCCCTATGACTTGGGTGATCTTGCTCATCAATGAAATCATGCGAGTCCTCATCTACCTTGGACCCCAAGAACTCCGGCGGGTTCATCCTCACGAAGTCTCTGACTCGAGTAGCCGCTGCATTGCCATTTTAAGGAACATGCGCAACGGCCTACTGATTGACCTGAGCGGTCAGAGCCTGCGCAAGCGTCTGAATAGCAACCCGAAACTCAGTATGAGTGGCTGGCTTCGGTGCCCAAGGCTCCTGAACTGGCGGAGCTAGTTGATGCCCATAACCATTTCCATCCTTGTGGCCTTCACCACCTCCATTCCTCCTTCCATTCATTCTTCTAGGATCCATGATTCTGTAATCGTGAATAGCACGAATTAGAAGGATAGAAAGATCTTTCATCCAACGACATAGAGCATGAAAGAAGGGAACATTTCCTAAATGTCTAGTAGCCTCTTCGTCATAAGTGTGGCACGCTTCACACCCATGAAAAATACTCCACTTAACGCGGCTTTCAGACACCCTAGGACACTTCAAACCTACTGCTCTGATACCAAGTTTTTAATGACCCAAACAGAGGCCCGAATCATAGACATGGGACAAGGGACCCCAAGAGACCCCAAGTCGACCCATGGCATAAGCATACAACTAACTCATTCAATAAACTTAAGAAATCATGAATATAATCTCAGCAGAAGTCTAATTCAACATCACATCAGAATAACATCCGAAGCTACACATACATAAATTTGAATGCCTCTAATCTGGACGAGTTGATGGGACAAGACCCCAACTAACTTAACAATACTAAAACTAAAATACGTAAAAGAAACTGAAATTCTAGTCCTCGAAAGAAGAGGGCTCACCAATCCTGAGCAGATATGAACTCCGAAAAAGCTGACTAAGATCGGGGCTGAAGCTGCGAACCGGGTCCTGTATCATGAAATGATACAACATAAAAGGTATGCGGTCAGTATGTGGAATATACCGATTATGCAAGGTAAGTAAAACCGCTTACGTAAAATA
>JACEIK010000542.1:183403-202338 GCA_018107945.1 Datura stramonium | reverse complement strand
TTCCTATTCCTGTGGGTTCGACAATCCGGTTCTTCAAAAGAGCCACTTTATTACTTGTACGACCCGTACACTTGCGGGCTCATCAGATGCAGCGGGGCAGGGTGATAGCTTATGCCTCTCGACAACTGAAAGTGCATGAAAAGAATTATCTGACCCACGATCTTGAATTGGCCGCGGTGGTGTTCGCATTAAAGATATGGCGGCATTACTTGTATGGGGTCCATGTGGATGTATTTACGGACCACAAGAGTTTGCAATATATGTTCACACAGAAAGATATAAATCTTCGGCAAAGGAGGTGGTTGGAGTTACTTAAGGATTATGACATGAGTATCCTTTACCACCCGGGCAAAGCTAATGTGGTTGTGGATGCGCTTAGTAGACTCTCAATGGAGAGTGTTTCCCATGTGGATGAAGAAGGAATTGGTGAAAGATGTTCACCGGCTTGCGAGGCTGGGAGTTAGATTGCTCGATTCGACCGATGGCGATGTTGTTGTGCATAACGGGTTGAAATCGTCATTTGTAGTTGATGTTAAATCCAGGAAAGATGAGGATCCAATATCGAGGAAGCTGAAGGAGGTGATGCGGAGTTAGAAAGTTGATGTTTTCTCCCAAGGGGGAGATAGTGTGCTACGATACCAGGGTCGACTATGTGTTTCGAACGTCGATAATTTGAGAGTTCAGATATTGCATGAGGCACATGGTACCAGATATTCTATTCATCCAGGATCCATGAATATGTATCGGGATTTGCGAGAAATCTATTGGTAGGATGGTATGAAAAGGGATATTACGGAGTTTGTAGCAAAATGTCCAAACTGTCAGCAAGTAAAAGCTGAGCATCAAATACTTGGAGGTGTACTTTCGGATATTTCCATCCCCACTTGGAAGTGGGAATAAATCAATATGGACTTCATTATAGGTTTACCTCGTACTCGCCGGCAATACGACTCCATTTGGGTTCTGGTGGACAGGTTGACCAAGGCTGCACACTTCCTACCGGTAAAGACCACGAATTTAGAAGATGATTATGCTAAGTTGTATATTCGGGAGTTGGTTCGACTTCATGGAGTGCTCTTTTCTATTATTTCATATCTAGGTACTCAGTTTACTTCTCAATTCTGGCGTTCATTTCAGAAAGGGCTGGGGAAGCACAGCTTTTCATTCCCAGACAGACAGCCAAGTAGAACGAACCATTCAGACTCTTGAGGATATGTTGAGGGCATGTGCTATGGATTTCAAAGGTAGTTGGGATGATCATTTTCCATTGATCGAGTTTTCTTATAATAATAGTTACCACTCTAGTATCTAGATGGCACCGTTTGAGGCTCTCTACCGGAGAAGGTGCAGATCTCCCATCAGATGGTTCGAGGTTGGTGAGGCAGCTGTGGTAGGACTAGATTCGGTTCATTAGGCGATGCTGAAGGTTCAGTTGATAAGGGACCGGTTAAAAATCGCTCAGAGTCATCAAAAATCATATGCTGATATGAGAAGAAGAGAATTGGAGTTTGATGTTGACGACTGGATGTTTCTAAAGGTATCTCCAATGAAGGGAGTTATGCAGTTTGGAAAGAAAGATAAACTCAGTCCCCACTATGTTGGTCCGTACCGAGTTGTGAGAAGAGTTGGTATGGTGGTGTATGAGTTGGACTTGCCTTCTGAATTGGCTCCAGTTCATCCCGTGTTCCTTGTATCGTTGTTGAAAACGTGTTTGGGTGATCCAGCCTTAGTGGTTCCGATAGACAGCATTGGTGTGAAAGACAGCCTCAGTTATAAGGAAATTCCGGTTGAAATCTTTGATCGACAAGTTGGAAGGCAGAGGAAAAAGGAAGTAGCCTCAGTAAAGGTGTTATGGAGGAATCAACATGTTGAGGGAGCCACGTGGGAGGCTGAAGCGGATATGTTGGCTAAATACCCCTATTTGTTCCCCACTGGTTCAGCTTCAATTTGAGGTATCAAATTTTTGCCCTAAAACTATATTCATTTTTTAATGTTCAATTCATCCGAATAAGTTTGTTTTATGATATGATATGTGTATGTGATGTCTAAACTCTGACCAGCTATGTGGTTCTCTTCGGGGGTAGTCGTTCCGTCAGTTTTCGACCTGAAAATAATTGATTAGCATCTATATATATATATATAGTGATTGTTGTTTTTGGGTTTTCTGATTGCTGATAACATTCGAGTACCAATGTTCCCAAGGGGGAGATATTTTTATACCTCGAGAATTCAAGAATCGGACCCGGAAGTGAATCAAGAGAAAAATAGAAAAAAAATGTTGCAGCAGTTGTAGAACGGGTCACTTAATGACTCGTGAAGAGGCCTAACAAGTCGTCAGGTGGCTCGTGGGGAAGGCCTGACATGTTGAAGGACTCGAGGTCCTCACGGGAGATGTAACGACTCGTGGTCAGTCACCACGAGTCGTCATGTCAGTCGTGGGGTGGTCTTAGAGAAGGACAGTGAAGCTTATCCAGTGTAATTGACGGATGGCACCCAACGACTCGTCGTCAGTCTTAGCGACCCGTTAGGCGGGCCGTTACCAAGCCATTGGAGTATTCATGAATGGTGAGGCAGTGTACTTGACGGGTGAACCAACGGATCGTGTGCCCTGGTAACGAGTCATCAGGTCGTCCATTAGGATCCCTTGACAGTTATTTTTAGCGATTTCAGTAAGGGTTTTTCCGTAATTTCTAAGTTCTAAGGACCTATACTACGTCGTTTTAAGCTCGTAATAAAGGGTTTTAAGCTGAGAAAGACCCATCTAGGCCACTTTTTTCATGCATGCAAGGGTGAGAGCTTGAAGGGAAGAAAGTGAGGAGAATTTCAAGGTTTTCAAGGGAAATCTCAGCTGGGCAATTAGGAAGAGTTAGGATTCTTCATTCCCGGCTATGTAAAGCTATGAGTGGGTGCTTTCTTCCACACCCATGTCCATTCCCTATCAATCGACTAATTTGTGATGATCAAGTATGGGTTTTCATTCAATTGCATGATTCTTACATTTCTACTCATGGGTATGATTAATTTAGTTGATATTGATGATTTATCGAGCTTGGGCGAATTCTAACTTAATTTCTTTTACAAAATTATTTTCTAAAAATTGAATCTAAAACGCCCATGTGTAGGGAGTTTCTTATATGATGTGATGATGATGGAGTAGATGATGAAAAGCATGTTTCCAACCTTACCCATGATTTAGATGATGTTTTCAAAGAAGATTAAATAGACCCATGTATGATGAAGCTTTGGGTAGTGCCCAATGTCGAGTATGAATGATGATTTTCGTGCATTGACGTTATTACTTTGTTTTGGAGTGAAATATCCCAAATTACAATGTTTCCAAAATTGTATGAGTTCAAGCATGACCAGGTTTTGGGCAAGGTTCCTATGTTGATGATAACGAAGTGATATTTATAAAGTAGCCTTACCACATGATTTTTGAGAACAGTCTCCCACTATTCTTGAGCTTTTGGTATGTGTCGTAGTAAAGTTTCTCATATGAATGAATTCATAATTAAGATGTATGTCATCATTAAGCTTCATTTCACATGATGTTGAGTTAAGGATGATTCTATTCTAGGCTTTGTCGAGATGAGATTATTGAGCTTCATATTTACATGATGTCTAATGCATGCATGATTTCATAATAAGCTTTTTGAATAGACAATGTTGAGCTTCGTTTCATACGATGTTGAGTTTATGCATGACTTCATGTTGAGCTTCATCATTAGACGATGTTGAGCTTTGTATTTATACGATGTAGAGCATTGCACGTTTTGGGAGAAGAGTCTAGCACCGAGCAGGCTAAGGGTCGACTATCCTATGCCCCAGAACTATGCGCCAACGTAGGTTGATTTTATTATATTATTGGGACCTCACTTATGAGCTATCCCCGGCCCGATTGGCCCTTTGAGCTTAATATCGATATCATGGTATCGTTCTTAGCCCTGACAAGATTATGGATGGCTCTACCCACTTGAATGTAATAGTCGGTACCATGTAAGCTCTATCGTGGTATGTCGGTTAAGTGACGATCCTCACACTGTTTATATCATTCGAGTTTTCATACCCATTACTCATGATGATTATCTTATGCTTGCATGTTTGAAAAGCAAGGTTTGACTTACTATTCATCTTTTGATACAAATGTTATGATTTAGCTTTGAGTCATTCGATTTAGTCATCATGTTCTAAACCCATGCATGACCATGTATTAGATAAGAATGATTTCATAATGAATGCTTGTTATCGTTTCTTATTCTTAAAGGCTATCACATATGTATGACTTTTTTTAAAAAGGCTATTATTGCTCAAGCGGTTTTACTTACCTTGCATACTCGGTACATTCCACATACTGACCGCATACTTTCTATGCTGCATTATTTTATGATGCAGGATCGGGTTCTCAGGTTCAGCCCCGTTCATAGCCGCTTATCAGAGTTAGCATTTGCTTGCTTGGTGAGTCCCCATCCTCTGAGGACTAGACTTTCAGTTATTTTGAGCGTTCTTTTAGTTTCAGTATTTCTGAGCTAGTAGGGGGCGTTGTCCCATCAGCTCGACCAGATTAGAGGCTTATCAAACTTAGACATGTATTCAGCTTCAGATGTTCATTCTGCTATTATGTAAAGTTAGTCTTCCACTGAGTTTATGTTTATGTTTCCTTTATGTTTATTGAATAAGTTAGTGAATGTGTGTGTCATGGATTGACTTGGGGTCTCTCAGGGTCCCTTGTCCCTTGTCTATGATCCGGGTATACTCTCGGGTCGTGACACTGCTTGAAAAACTCTTAGGCTCATAACGACGGACATAACAACTCGTTAGGGGTGACCACGACTCATGGTCACCAGTCGTCAAGTATACTGCTTCTATCATATCACTTTACTTACAAGTCACCCCATGACTCACACCATGACTCGTTGCCTGACCTAACGAGTCATGGTCTTCTCCCGTCAAGTACACTGGTTGACCTCTTCAATTTTTCACACACCCTTACCCCACGGTTGACCTAATGGCTTGTGGTGACTGACCACGAGTCATTCCCTCGCCCGTGGGGAACCCTAATCCTCCAACTTCCTGCTCTTCACTAGCCTTCCCCATGAGCCACCTGACAACTCGTGGGCTGGTCTCACGAGTCGTCCAATGACTCGTTCTATGCCTGCAACTCAGATTTTCAGCTTTTCCCCATTTCAACTCCCAGGTCCGATCTTTGAGTTCTCAGGGTATAACATCAAGTTTGTTCTTCAAGGTTTTCTTCATTAAATTCAAATGGGCTTTCAAGGGGTGGTGAGATTTTATTTTTCCCCAGGTATGTAGGGTTATGAATGGGTGAATCCTATCATAACCAGTCCCAATCTCTTTCAATTCATGAAATTTTCTACCAAAAATCTATGGGATTTTGACCCAATGCATGAAAATTTGATTTCTCTACATGGGCTTGATCTAATTGAGTTAATATTATTGAATTACGAATTATGGGCAGGTTTTATGTTGTTTTTATTAAAATCATATTTATAAATATAATTACCCATTTATGAAAAGTTCATGAAAGTCGGAGTTTATGATGAATGTTCATGTATGATGTATTATTGATTATGAAAAGCATGTTTTCAAATTACCCATATTTATAATCATGTTTTCCAATGAATTGAGCATTTTTCAAGCATGTTAAAGTATTGGGCAATGTCCATATGTTAAAGAATGATTTACGATTTATGAAATGGATCTCATGATTTATCGATTTATAATGTTGGTCGATTAAAGGGCCTTTGATTCTTGGTTAACCATGTATTTTAATGGGGATCAATGATGAAAATTTTTATTTGGCCATGAATCTCATTGAATGATGTTATTGATTTACATATGAGCCTAATGTGCATGTTTTTGGGAGCCGTGTCTAGCACTAAGCAGCCCGACGTTCAAAGGACTACGCCGGTGTCTCATAACTACGTGCTACCGTAGGTTTTATACATTGTTATGATGAGTCCTCTCATTGTTCCGCATGTTTTCTACATTTTATTTTTATATTATTTGGCTCAAGTGATGATTTAATGAAGTTTCTCTTATGACTAGGATAATGAATGTATTGCGAACGATTTGAAAACCTTGAGCCTTATGTTATCTTATGATATTTATGTTACAAGCATGTTATCCCACTCTTATGATTATTTATGAACTTTTATATATTTTTAAATGTCCATTTTACTTACCTCATACTCGGTACATTCCACGTACTGACCGCATACTCTATGCTGTATCGTTTAATAATACAGGCCCCGATCTTCAGATCCAGCACCGACAGTAGCCCATCTCAGAGTTTAGCATCCAGCTTCTTGGTGAGTCCTCATTCTCCGAGGACCATATGTTTCAGATATTGATGTTCCTTTTAGTTTTCAGTTTTTGCCGAGTTAGTTGGGGATGTTGTCACATCAACCCATCTGATACGATAGAGGCTTTCAGACTATTTGTAGTACTCAGCTATTATGTATTTAGTATCTTCCGCTTATCATGCTTTGTTATGTTTATGCTTTTGCTATATTGTTATGTTAAGTATTCCGCCTTAATGATATGGAGTTAGTTGAGTGTTCATGCCATGGGTAAACTTGGAGTCTCTCGGGGCTCCTTGTCTCGTGTTACAATCCGGGTCTACGTTCCGGTCGTGACAACTCTACTCTTTCTCTCCTTACTTCTCTCTACAATTTAATTCTAGAATGTCATGTGTTACGACATGGGTGTGTATAATTGGGGTAAATTTTGCACATTCCATTGGGCTCAGCTTTCCAAATTTTCCCTTGGAAGCTTCTCTGGTGTACTTGTGCCTCAGCTGGATGATTTTACCCTTTTCAGTATTTTGGTCACTTGCAAGGCACGTGCTTCCGCAGGTGCCTATCCGCGAGCTGCAATTGCTTCGCAGGTGGGGGCAGCTTTGTTCCAGTGTGTCCTGCGTTTGCATCTGCATTTTGTAGGTGCCAATCTGCGCTTCACAGGTTCACTCACCTTCTTCACAATGTGTCCTGTATTTCGCAGGTGCCCTTTTGCAGAAAACATGTTCCTCACCTAAAATAGAGTGCTTTTTGTTCAAATCCTCTATTTTCCTTGTCTTAGTTCAATACTTATAAAATCAAATAGAAAAGGCATAAAACCTTTCTAATTAATGTGACAATGCAAAAGCTCATTCTTAAAAGCCTAATGAGTTGGTAAATTACTAATCTTGGGCATATTTATACGACCCAACGCCATATTTTCACCCATACTGGAGCCTAGTTGAGGACAATACCGATCTATTCATGCATGTTTTGAATGAATTATGTTTGTGGACTAATAAATGTGATTAGACTATTTACAGGTGGAAAATACAATAATTTCAGCTTGATGTTGTGTATGGACGCTCAGAATGAAGTGCGGGAAGTTAAGAGAGCTTAAAATTGATGTTGGAATTCACTCTCGTTCCACATTGGAGATTTTTCGCATTCAAAACATGCTACGGTGATTTGATAGAAAAATTTAAATTTGGAAGGCACAAAACAGTAAGCCTTTATAACAGCAATGTGTCGCGGAGGTAGATTGGCGTTATGGCCTCCGTAACTCATTGAAGTGTTGCAAGCTAGTGGAGCTGAACTTCCATTGGAGGATCGCGTTGGGTCTGTGTCATGTAGGGAGTTTGGTGCGATAAGCTCCGTGACATGGAGCTTGGTTTACCAGGGCTTCCTCAATTCCAGTAGCTGTCCAGGACAGTTCCATGTCACGGAGTTATTGAGCTCCGTGTCAAGGAGCTAGTTATTCACTGTGTATTTTTTCACTTGTATAAATATAACACTTAGATATTTTATTTTCATTATCTGAAATATTATCAAGAACGTGGGAAACGACAGTTGAGCTAAAGAAAACTCTAGGGTTCTTTCTCTTCTCTTTTCTTCAAAATTTCATTTGTTCTTATGCTAAAAAATTGTTTGGAGGTGTTTAATCAAAGAATGAGTGGCTAATTCACCTCGTTCTAAGGTTGAGGCTATTTGCATGGTTGTATGATTCTATTTTATTTTCATCTTGATATTCTTCTATCATGAATGGTTGTTCTACTATTCCTACTCTTTGTATCTTAGTGTTTGGCCAACATTAAGATAAATTCGTAACCTTAATTTGACTCTAAAAGGAGAATTATCAAGGTAGAACGAGGAATAGGGAAATGTGTTCTTATCTTTACTGTAAATTAAAGATAGGATTCGTGTGTGGGATAGAAATATACTTGCAACACCACATTCGATTAACGAAGGGAACAAATGCTTCTAGACCTAAGATGAATTATTGCATCACAATTTAATGCGTGTAGTTGCAAAGTTCATAATTAGGCAATTGTCTAGATGTTCAAAAGATCATAGTCAGACTTTAATTTCTCATAACCATCAACCGATAAAGAACGTAGCTAAAGAAAAATATAAGGTGTACATGATTGCGTCCCATGCCTTAACCTTAGAATATTCCTTCTTATTGATTTAATCAACATTCTCTGGTTCATTGATTGTTACTTTCTGTACCTATATTTATAAAACTTTTAACTTATTGGGTTGCTTACACACTTGTATAGAACAATTGTGAATACTAAAATAGAAAAATCACTAAGTCATAGTCCCTGTGGGTTCGATATCCGGCTTTATAGAGCCACTATATTACTTGTACGACCATGTGCACTTGCGTGCGCTTGGGTGACAATAATTACCCACTCATCAAACCCCAAACTTGAGCCATTACTTGTCCTCAAACAAGGCATTCTGTCACAGTTAAGAATTGAATTAAGCATCCATATCATAAGAGCTACATAATGGACTACTAACTTAAGACAACCCCAAAATCTCACACCAACTCAAAAAAAAAGACTCAAAACATGTTGCATAAACTCAATTAATAGCCACAAACATTTGACATATCTCACTTTAATTCAAAATAAGAGGCATATTTAATCAAATCAAGCTAAATAAGCATTTCAAGTCATTGACAATTAACATTCAAGGTTTGCCTTAAAGTTCACTGCACAACTTGTTTCATTCATACCTCTCAATTGATAACACAATTTTGGTATGCACCCCCAAGGAAGGGATGCCACTCACACCAAAAGAGAATTCCACTCATATTTATGCGATTCACATATAGGGATTATAGAATAATGCTAAGACGATCACTCTCTCAAAGATATTCAAGTGCATACACATTGACCCATAGGCTTGCTCTTCATGTAACTAACCACTAATGTAGTGTTGCTACACTTGGAATCACTAAGGACTTGCGGGTCATAATGAAGGCTAGGGGTAAGGGTAGGAAAACTTTTAGCTTTAGTGTCTAGAACATCCCTAATGCCTTCTCTACAAATATTCAAACATCCCACTATACTAGTGAGTCTACTCCACCTTCTCTCTTCCTATTCACCATTCACATTTTTCATTAAGAACCCCCCTTTTAACACCTTGGACTATACATTAAGCCTCATCTAAACAAGATATAGCATTATTCAACTTTTTTTATTGGAGGTTTTTCAACCAACCATTTCATTCTTTTCATCAAACACTTTGATGTTACCTCACATTGCAGCTCACCTCCTTTCCCTTATTGCACACCATAAACTTAGGCTTTTGCCTACATTTTATTTCATTTTCTTATCCTTCCCCAAGTCATGAGCTTGTATCTCCATTTTTCTCATTCATCACTAGTAATTAGGGAGGATGGGTGCCAAAGAAGTGGATTAGAATGGGTATAAGGTTTGTAATATGGTTTCCAAGACAAAGGGTTTAAGGCTCAAAGATTAGCTAACAAGGTTGATGTTCAAGGAGGTCATTTTGTGGTAAAGGGACTATCCAAAAAGGGCCTAAGATCATTTTTCAAGTGCAGATACATCTAGGATTTTTCCTTGAATCACATTCGGGGAAAATTCTAGATGATGTGCACACACAAGAATTAAGCACAAAAATTCTCACCACACAAGGCACCACACTCCAAGGAGTTCATCTATCCTTTAGATCAATTGACAAGCATGATTTTAGATCATCTATTTTGAGTTCTAATGTGATGACCCGAGCTAAGACCCCGGACTGAGACACGGGACCTAGAACCATGAATGACTCCAAGCTAACCCATGGTACATACATATCATGACCTAAGCGACTAACCAAATGGAAATTAAACATAAGCATGGATAAGCAGAAGTTTATATAACATAAGGCGTAAGTAAAGCGACCATAACACAATGTTGAGTCGCATCGCTTATATAACATAAGGCGTAAGTCAAGCGACCATAACGCAACGCTGAGTCGCAAGCTGAACATACTAACTCTATGTTTGAAAGCCTCTACTAACTAATGAGTTACTGGGACAAGGCCCCAGCTAACTCCAAGTCTAAAACTAAAGCAAGCCATAACAAAATAAACTGATAGACATCCTCGAATAATAAGGACTCACCAAGACTGGGGAAAACTGGATGGCCTGAGCCGGAGCGAGCTAATGGCGAGACTAAGATGGATCACTTGAACCTATATCATGAGACGGTATAGCATATAGTATGCGGTCAGTAATTTAAATGTACTGAGTATGTAAGATAAGTAAAACATGTTAGTAAAATGATAGTATAAAATCATGAGTATAAATCAAGAAAGATCATGATAGTAAGGACAGCATGCTAAAATCCATATCCGAAGTATACATATTCATAAGCTATTCATCATAGTCTGAACATAATGACCTAAGGTTTAGAAATAGAAATCAAATTAACTTGGCATGCTTGAAATCATGAGTGAAAGATCATAAAATGATCAATGGATCAAGTATGCTATAAAATATAATATCATAAGTCATGAACATGAGTAACTAAAAACATGAGGAACAGTGGGAGATTTTTATAATTGACATACCCCACGTAAGCATACAAGGAGCCCGTCTTGTAAATCCCTAATCGGGAGGATGTCCGTACCTTGCCAAGAGTATAACCATGAAAAAGGCATGATAGCACTCATGGGTGGCCCATAGGGGCATGGGAGGCAATCTCGTGGAGGACCCCATCATGGCTACATTAGCACGTAGTTTTGAGACCTAGGTGCGCTGGAACCCCGGTCTACTTGGTATTAAATACTACTCCTAATATATATATATATATAACTCATATCATAATCATGAAACATACTTGAAGTACATGGGCTAGTTGAAACATGAGACTCATAAACATGCTTGAGATATGTGAACTAGCCATAAAATAGGCCCGTGAGTCGGCCATGATCATAAACTTGATATTCATAAAAGCTATGCATACTTGAGAAAATCATAATACTCTAAAATTCATAAATTCATGAAGGGTTCTTGAGAAAATCATGCGTTATGATCATAAAATATCATTTAATTCATCATACTTGAAATCATAGACGCATAAGCTTAAATTTCATAAATCTTACATAATAGGGCATAATCTTCATATACTTGAAATCATGAATTAATAATTAAATTGGGGATTAAATCTTCCCTAATAGTTATGAAACATAAATCAAAACATGAAGGTATCATGCTCATAGAGAAAACATGGAAGATTTCATGAAAATTGGGTAATAACCCTAGAAGTCAAATTGACATGCTTAGAGACTTGAATCATAGAATTTGGATAAAATTGGAATGAGAATGGAATAAATCCACCATGCATGTCCCTACATACCTGGGATTGATGAACTTGCAACCAAATTTGAATACCCAAAGAGGATTTGAAAGAAACTTGATGAAGAATTCCTAGCTTTGATCTTTACATTGGTGTATAAGAGGAGTGAGGGATAAACTAAGTAAAACTCTCAATTATACCCTTAAATATCCCTAAAAAGACATCACTTATGGATTAGAATCTTGGAGATTACAAAATTTCCCCTAAAAATAGGGTTGAATTTGGATAATTGGGCGTCCCAACAGTGGCGATGACAGGCCGTCACCCGCCCGGTGGTCTGTCACCCTTGTCGTCACTCCTAAACAAAAGGAGTTCAATATTTTTCCTTACCAATGGTGGAAGTTATGGGCCATCACTCCCTCGACGGTCCGTCAAATCCACTGTCACACTTAGAACACCGAGGCCCCCATGCGATGGTACACGTGATGGTCCATTGCTAGTCTGACAGTCCGTCACCCTCGCTGTCAAACCTCGATGCTGCCCACGACGGTCCATCGCCTACCTGACGACCATCATTCATACCTTCGGAGCCATGATGCCATTACGACGGGTTGTCACTAAGCTAATGGGTTGTTGGCTCCTCCATCAACCTCTGCATCAAACCTGCAATTTCAGCTCTTTTTAGCTTAAGAAGCCATTTTGAAGCCCAAGGCTTTACATCTATACACTCATTTTTCAAATCGAAAATCCAAACAAAGAATGTGCAACTCATGATAAGAGAATGCTCTTTTTAATTTCAAGCCCTTTTTCAACTTCAAACTAATTACTATGCCTTAAAAAAATTTTGTGGTACCAATCAAAGTAAGTACAACAATGACTCAAAGACATGAAATTTTCCCTTAAGAAAGTCGCCTCTATCATAGGGAATTTTCACCTGGTTTAACACACAAAAAGAAAAAAAATTTACTCCTTGGAAAAGAACCGTGGTATAAATAAAACCCTTGGAGTTTATTACTATTTACAATCTACAAAGGCGATTGCAAAGAATAGGTCAAGAATTAATTAGAATGTAAGACTAGCCCGTCAATGGCACTTCATATTATCAAAGCAAGAAAAACCAACAATTTTTATCAATTCAAACAAGCCCGACGAGGGCATTCATTCAACTAAGCAACCGAACTAACTACTTAAAACATCACAAGAAAAATAGCCTGACAAGGGCAACAAGAGTCAACACTAAAATGGCAATCAAAAATAACCAACAACAAAAGAGAGTACTCCCCACCCCCAACTAAAAATTTTATATTTTCCCCAATGTACAAATGAAAAACAAAAAAGGGTAAGAACTCCCTGAACTAGCTACTCCTCTCCATCATTATCACCTTCCTCATCGTCATCATCATCCTCACCATGCTCACCCTGATCATCCTCCCCTAGGCTCGCAAGCAAGTCATCAATGGGCCCTCAGGCTGTGTGTGGGGCAACCATGGATTCATCAGGATCCATTATGGGTGCCCTGTTCTTCAATTCTCTCACAACATCCTAGAGAGAGAAGACTGATCCCCCAACCACATCAACTCGGGAGTAAATTTTATTTAAGCTGTCAAAAACATCCTTCATGGCATTCTTCATGGACTTTTGGATGAGGGCTGGCAGACTCATGGACAATTTTTTCAACTGATTTTCATGAGAGTAAGTCATATTGGCCAGCTTTTGTATCCTACTTGGCCTAGAAGATGAAGGTGGTGGTACAAACCCCTATCATAGCACTTCTACCGAAGCATGTTCTGACATTTTGGGAGTAGGAAAATTGAGTTCAGGGGTCTCCTCATCAACATCATGCGCTTTGGAAACTTATGGGGCATCCTATGTTTGAAGTCGCTTCCGCTTGCTTTTGGGGGCTTACGTATCTCTCTTTTTCTCAACATCAGTCACCCCTGTAGCAGAGTTAGGTCTTTCATCAGGAAAATAGGGAACCCCTGCTCTAGCACATAACTGGCTAATAAGGACAGGAAAGGGCATGAAGAGACCTTGCTTCCTAGCCTTTCTTTTGAATTGAGTGGCGACTGTCTCACCAAAGTTGACATGCACCCTATTCATGATGCATGCTATCAGAATGGCAGCCTCAATAATCACCTGCTGGTCATTCATGGAGGGCATGAGACGACTACACACCAACTCAAGCCATAGTTTGTCTTCGAATTAGAGGTCCTGTCTTGGAATATCTCCTCCTATGGTGGCCTATAAAGGTTGCCCATCTGCGATAGTCTAAGCTACCCACCGATGCCGATCATCTTTGGTTTCTATTTTCTGTGCGAACTCAATGACTGGTTCAATTTCCTCACTCCAATAAATAGAGTCGATCACATAAGGGGTGATGTCCACCTCTACTCCCCAAATTCTGACCAATGGATGATTTGGGAACTCATCCACTTTTCCAATGTGTTTCATTGAGTCTTACCTTGCTTGATAAGAGGCATAGAACTCTATCACCAGGTTGGGGTAGTAACCAGGTAGAGCATCCAAGAATGGATGCCACTGCCATTCGGCAAACTGTTTGTTGATTTTGGGGAAGTCTTGCCCCATCCCCTCTATGTAACACCCCGAATAATTTGAGCGATAAATCCATACTTTCAAGGCAGGACTAAGATTACTTAATAATCTAAGAAGAAAGTGTTATGAGGTATTTCAGTTACTCTATGATCGTATTTAAGTTTGGACGTCGATCAAGATGTAGAATGAAATTCGACAAAAGTTATCGCAAAATTTCCTTCTTGAGATTCTCTGAAATTTGGGTCAAATACCTCAAAGCCTTTCTCCTAATTTATAAGGAGTTGGGGTGTACGACCTATCAAATTAAAGATCTATGAGTCTAATTTCCAACTCATAACCTTTCGTCAATCCAATTTTAGAGTAGAGAGATATTTGCATTTTCGTGAGGTTGCGCAAGCAAGAGGTGAGGAACAGAGAGAATCCATGATGGCAACATGTCACGCCACCAAATCAGCACGTTGGGCAGCGTGATACATTGCTACTGAGGTGGTGGCTCCCTATATAAGTTATTTGGTCAATTGTTTGAACATTTTTCAACCTTTTCAAGTAAGCTTTGCACCAAATCCTCCCTTAAGCTCTCCTCTTCATTTCCTTCGGATTATAAAGTTAGAGATTATTTTCCAAGGTGGTTTTTGATGTCAGGAAGTCAGGAACTCGGTATAACTCGTGTTTTGAGGTGTTTTCGCCATATTTGGTGGTTGTTTTTCCTTAAACAGATTGGTAAGACTTTTCTTTTGGTTTTTCTTAGTTGTTAAAGTTGATTATAGGTGTGTTATCATTGGTAGGTTGTTATCTTTGGATTTCTACCGTTAAATTCATAGAAATCGTGTTGAATAAGCCTTTTTTTGTATCGTTTCCACGTTGTGTTCTTAGAGCTACATTTTTGGTGTTGAGTGGACTCTCTTGGGGCTATAGTTCATTGTGCTATTAGCATTGATATTGACTAAACTTGTCTCGGTTCTATAAGGTATGTTAAGGCTTTCGCTTTCTCTTTTCGGCATGAATTTTCGTCATAATCAAGCCTTGTCGTTATCGCGTAAGTTTGCTGCCTTGTGGTTGGTGTTATGTTGATTACTTGTTGTTTGGAGGTTGTGGGATGGTGTCCTTTCCCTCACCATTTGAGGTCGTGAAATCGTACATTAGTTTTAGTTAGTTGTCGCATGTCGGTAGAACATTGAAAGGCGTTGGTTGTAATCTTTTTGATTTTGTTAGGGGCTGAATTGTTGGACTTATATTTGTAGTTATTGATATTATTTTTGGTATCCTGTAGTTGTATATGAGTCTTTGGGGATAGAGTTTATAGGATATGATCCTTCAATTGTTCGGTAATACTTTGAGAACGATAAGAGGAATAGAACTGAAGGATGAATCTTATGGTGGTGGTAGTCGAATTGGGATGTTCTACGTTACCTAAATGTGTGGTTTGTGTGTGAATATTGGTTGTGTGTGTACTTGGCTTTATTGTATTCTCTGATTGTTGCCTTGTGGCTTTTGGATGCCTAACGCACAAGAGTTGTCCTGGCTAGGGGTCGAGCCCAAGGTGCCTTGTGGCTTGTGGATACCTAACACACGAGAGTTGTTCCGACTCGGAGTTGAGCCCAATGGTTGATATGTTCTGTGGAGTTGATAGTTCCTCCATATTACCAAGGCAAGACATGATTCGAGAGTTGGTCTGACATGTCTGAGCCTCCCTGGGATCACGATAGTTCTCCCAGTTGGATTGGGTTTCGTTGACTACGCGCTACTAAGAGTTGTTCCGGCAATGCTTGATTGATATTATTGTTGATGTGTTGTGCTTATGTTTTGTTGTTTGCCTTGTATTATCTTTGTCTGATAGCTGTGGATGCTACTTATGACTTGATGATAGCTGAGGTTGTTGAGAGGCCTAGAGTTGGCTCAAGTAATACATTTGATTAGGCTCCGGATGGTATAGGCGGTTATAGGTGAGTTATGGTGGCTAGGTGTTGGCTAAGTGTTTATTTACTTACCAGGTTTATGGGGGCCAGGTAGGTTCGATTACTTACTTGACTCGTAGTACTCTTCTTGTTTTCATCTGATATGTCTATTGATCTGTATTCTGAATCCTGTTAGCTTTTATACCTTACATACTTGGTACATTTTCATACTGATGCCCTAATCAGGGCACTACATTCATTCCTCAAATTAAAGATCTATGAGTCTAATTTCCAAGTCATAACCTTTCGTCAATCCAAATTTAAAGTAGAGACATATTTGCATTTTCGTTAGGTTGCGCAAGCAAGAGGTGAGGAACAGAGAGGATCCATGATGGCAACATGTCACGCCACCAAATCAGCACGTTGGGCAGCGTGATACATTGCTACAGAGGTGGTGGCTGCCTATATAAGTTATTTGGTCAATTGTTTGAACATTTTTCAACCTTTTCCAGTAAGCTTTGCACCAAACCCTCCCTTAAGCTCTCCTCTTCATTTCCTTCGGATTATAAAGTTAGAGATTATTTTCCAAGGTGGTTTTTTATGTCGGGAAGTCGGGAACTCGGTATAACTCGTGTTTTGAGGTGTTTTCGCCATGTTTGGTGGTTGTTTTTCCTTAAACAGATTGGTAAGACTTTTCTTTTGGTTTTTCTTAGTTGTTAAAGTTGATTATAGGTGTGTTATCATTGGTAGGTTGTTATCTTTGGATTTCTACCGTTAAATTCATAGAAATCGTGTTGAATAAGCCTTTTCTCGTATCGTTTCCACGTTGTGTTCTTAGAGCTACATTTTGGTGTTAGGTGGACTCTCTTGGGGATATAGTTCATTGTGCTATTGGCATTGATATAGACTAAACTTGTCTCTGTTCTATAAGGTATGGTAAGGCTTTCGCTTTCTCTTTTCGGCATGAATTTTCGTCATAATCAAGCCTTGTCGTTATCGCGTATGTTTGCTGCCTTGTGGTTGGTGTTATGTTGATTACTTGCTGTTTGGAGGTTGTGGGATTGCGTCCTTTCCCTCACCATTTGAGGTCGTGAAATCGGACATTAGTTTTAGTTAGTTGTCGCATGTCGGTAGAACATTGAAAGGCGTTGGTTGTAATCTTTTTGGATTGTGTTAGGGGCTGAATTGTTGGACTTATATTCATAGTTATTGATATTATTTTTGGTATCCTGTAGTTGTATATGAGTCTTTGGGGATAGAGTTTATAGGATATGGTCCTTCATTTGTTCGGTAATACTTTGAGAACGATAAGAGGAATAGAACTTAAGGATGAATCTTATGGTGGTGGTAGTCGAATTGGGATGTTGTACCTTACCTAAATGTGTGGTTTGTGTGTGAACATTGGTTGTGTGTGTACTTGGMTTTATTGTATKCTCTKATTGTTGCCTTKTGGCTTTTKGATGCCTAACGCACAAGAGTTGTTCCGGCTAGGGGTCGAGCCCAAGGTGCCTTGTGGCTTGTGGATACCTGACACRCGAGAGTTGTTCCGACTCGGAGTTGAGCCCAATGGTTGATATGTTCTGTGGAGTTGATWGTTCCTCCATATTACCAAGRMAAGACGTGATTYGAGAGTTGGTCTGACATGTTTGAGCCTCCCTGGGATCACGATAGTTCTCCCAATTGGATTGGGTTTCGTTGACTACRCGCAACTAAGAGTTGTTCCGGCAATGCTTGATTGATATTATTGTTGATGTGTTGTGCTTATGTTTTGTGGTTTKCCTTGTATWATCTTTGTYTGATAGYTGTGGATGCTACTTATGACTTGATGATAGYTGAGGTTGTTGAGAGGCCTAGAGTTGGCTCARGTAATRCATTTGATTAGGCTCCGGATGGTATAGGCGGTTATAGGTGAGTTATGGTGGCTAGGTGTTGGCTAAGTSTTTATTTACTTACMARGTTTATGGGGGCCAGGTAGGTTCGATTACTTACTTGACTCGTARTACTCTTCTTGYTGTCATCTGATATGTCTATTGATCTGTATTCTGAATCCTGTTAGCTTTTATGCCTTACATACTTGGTACATTTTCATACTGACGCCCTAGTCAGGGCACTGCATTCATTCCTCAAATTAAAGATCTATGAGTCTAATTTCCAACTCATAAACTTTCGTCAATCCAACTTTAGAGTAGAGAGGTATTTGCATTTTCGTGAGGTTGCGCAAGCAAGAGATGAGGAACAGAGAGGATCCATGACGGCAACATGTCACGCCACCAAATCAGCACGTTGGGCAGCGTGATACATTGCTACTGAGGTGGTGGCTGCCTATATAAGTTATTTGGTCAATTGTTTGAACATTTTTCAACCTTTTCCAGTAAGCTTTGCACCAAACCCTCCCTTAAGCTCCCCTCTTCATTTCCTTCGGATTATAAAGTTAGAGATTATTTTCCAAGGTGGTTTTTGATGTCGGGAAGTCGGGAACTCGGTATAACTCGTGTTTTGAGGTGTTTTCGCCATGTTTGGTGGTTGTTTTTCGTTAAATAGATTGGTAAAACTTTTCTTTTGGTTTTTCTTAGTTGTTAAAGTTTATTATAGGTGTGTTATCATTGGTAGGTTGTTATCTTTGGATTTCTACCATTAAATTCATAGAAATCGTGTTGAATAAGCCTTTTTTCGTATCGTTTCCACGTTGTGTTCTTAGAGCTACATTTTGGTGTTGAGTGGACTCTCTTGGGGCTATAGTTCATTGTGCTATTGGAATTGATATCGACTAAACTGTCTCGGTTCTATAAGGTATGTTAAGGCTTTCGCTTTCTCTTTTCGGCATGAATTTTCGTCATAATCAAGCCTTGTCGTTATCGCGTAAGTTTGCTGCC
>JACEIK010000542.1:125798-141229 GCA_018107945.1 Datura stramonium | reverse complement strand
GAATCATTGGGACCTTTGACAAGTCGTGCCTTGCTACTAATAAGTCATCTTCAACATTGATCCCAGTTGTGGCAACGGGTAACCTAATGACTCGTTGTGCCTGGGCACAAGTCGTTAGGCTCCTTGTGGTCTAACTCCTTCAAAATTCCAGTTCACCTCACGGTTGCTTCCAGTGGTCTGTCAACGAGTCGTTTAGTTAACTAACAACTCGTTATGTCTTTCGTCATCTCCACTGGTTACTTTGTTAAGAATTTCTCTCCCAGTCTTCACGACAGACTGCACGACTCGTTACATCTCGTTCCCTCAACCCGTCAAGTACACTGTTTCTGTATCTTCAAGCTTCAATAATTTCCCACGCCTTCAGCAACGAGTCGTTCTTCTTGCCAATTACTCGTGAAGTGCCTGGCAGTCACCCTTTCAGTTGTTTTCAGCATAAATTTCCCCAATTCACTTCCGAACCTATGTTCCTGCAACATTGAACACATCGTACCTATATAAACATGCAAGGAATGTGCATAATTTTTTGGTTTTAAGCATCGAATGTTCCGTAAAATCACGACACATCAACACCCTCAACTTAGAACTTTTGCATGTCCTTAGGAAAAAAAATAAAACAAAATAAAATAAACTACTTCGACGTTTCAATTGAAAAAACTCTAGGAAACTTACGGCAGACACATTTATACATCAAATAAATTTTTCTAACCCCTCCCTCATCATATCAACTCAAATCACAATGCATATGCAAAATTTCCAACCATAACACAGAGGAATCAAAACATGGAAAAATACTGTCATGAGCAATCACGTACATAAATCTATAACATTGACCTAGACAATTTGCAAACGATTTTGTTGACCAAATGCCCTTACCTCAAAGAAGTCCCATACTCACACATGTGTATATGATTATTTCAATAAATTTCTCTTGGGACTAAGTAAGATTCACTCACTCTCACAAAGAAATTATAACTGTGTGCATACAATACCATAGGCTTGCCTTTACTTTCAATACCTCGATTTTCAAACAAGTAACCAGGATTCTTGCCTTTACTTTCAATACCTCGATTTTCAAACAAGTAACCAGGATTACTATAGGACTTTCTAGGCTTGTAAAATTGGCTCGGGCTCGGGTATGGTACATATGGAATTAATAGCTTACCCCTCCTTGGCACTACACACCTCTTGGCTCCACTTTTCACCCCTTCTCTTCTTCTCTCTTTTTTCCCCTATTTTCTCCCCTTCTTCCTTTACTTGCTTCTTCTTTTCTTTGCTTTTGCAACTACGGATGCGTTTTTTCTTTGTTCAAGCATTCATTGATGTCACATTTTTCTTTTCTTTTTCTTTTCTTTCTTTTTTAAAATAATTTTTTATTTCTTTCTTTTCATTATGTATACCGCACCTGCTCTTTTCCTCTTTTATTACCCAATTTTCATTCCACCCGACTCTTCTTAATCACCCCTATAATAGTCACCCTCAACTTAGGAAATTTGCTCGAGTTGAGGTTCACAATGTCCGAGGAGAGACCAGGCCAAAACAGGTTCATTCTTAATAAAAGCAGGAAGGTGAATTGGTGTAAACAAAAAGAAAGGTCAATTTAAGCTCAAACATTTGGATAAAGGGATTTTTATTTTGTTTTGGTAGGCCTTTTAAGGCTAAAGTGGGCTCATACATCAACAACGACCTATGATCCTTTCCTAGTTTCCTATCCTCTGTCTCGGTATGATTGACCAGGCAAGTTCTAGATTGACACACACAATCGAATTTAGCTATTAAACTTCACTCACACATAACACGGGTCAACATTATCACTTCTACTAACTGTTAGTTCAGGTACAACCATATAATAGTAAACATGTTCACAGTTTCAATGCCATGCAAAGATTCACAAAGGTCATACTTGTCAATTTTAACATACACATTTAAAAATTTTGGAGGGGTATCAAATTATCAATCAACAAAAATCAATAATTTAAGCTCTTGAATGCCTTTAGTTTACCTAACTTTCTTCCGACTAACACAAAAAAAAAAAAATTAAAACCCTAAACATGATGGTTCTACTAGATATGGAACACCCAAGGGAAAAGATATCCGGCAAGAAAAACCCTCGGGTTACGTTCAGAAAAAGCATGCACAGGTATCCCTCCCCACCCCCATCAAGAAAAGCATGTGTTGTCGTCGACGCATATATATATCCGAAAAAACTAGGGAAATAGGGAACATACCTGTGTGACCTAGGTGTCAGCTACCTGGTTGGTGGAGGGTGTAGATATGCCTCCAATGTTATCTCCAACATTACCGGCTTGACTCGGTGTATTCTCAAATCCAACAGAGCTCGTCCCTTCTCCACGAGCTCTCGCTGCCTCAGTCTCAGCTCTCTGTCTAGCCTCCTTTCTTGATTCATGTAGCGCTCTCTCCATCTCACTCTGCTCTCATTTTTGCTGACTGAGCGGAGAAGCATCATCTTCAAAACTCTCCTCCTCACGAGGCCTCTTTCCCTTATCATGTGCCACCGGCTCCTCAGTGATAACATCAAAAATCGGTGGCAACTCTTCTTCAAACTCATTATCTATCACAGGAAGTACCAGTGGAGGTACTGCAGCTACATGTCATGCGGCCATGTCCCGCACTTCGGCTCTAAGCGCTCCTAGATCTGAGTACCATTTTGACAACTCAGGCTCCTGTAACTGTGAAAGGCGCTAGTCCATTATCTTCTCGAATGTGTCCAATCAGCCATGCACAGAACTGGACAATGCCTACAACTCTTTCGACACCCACGACTTTACCTGCTCCATCAAAAACTTTAACTTGTAGAGCCGTGTGTGCCTGCTACTTTTCATCCTTAGCTAGCCGCCTAGCCATATCAACTAAAAACTCTTGAGAAATTGTAACCAGGATGGTCGTAGTGGCTCTTGAAGAAGCAATTGGTGGTCTAGGAGTTGCTGCTATAGATGATGACTCGGGAACATCAACAGGTGTGGAGATGTCCGCTGCATCTGTAGCCTCAAGCTGGCTACCTGTCTCTCTTCCCTCAATAGGCTCAGTTTCCAACTCCATTAATTGTGTGGCATCGGTCTACATTCCACTGCTAAATGCCTCTACTAATATGGTCGCTCCAGCGGATGCAACTGCCTGAGTCCTTTCTCTCAATATCGGGTTTGTTTCATCTCGAATCAACCTGATACCTATTATCTTCTAGACCACTATTCTCTAGTAAACTGATGGAACCTCCGGCACCTTTGACTCCTTACCGAGTCTATCAATCAGACAGGGGAAAGGAATTGTATAACCGTCATTGATTGCCTGCTCTCTAATCTCCTCATCAATGTACCACAGGAAATTGATGGCATATCCCTCCATTATACTTGCTACCAATGCTGCTCTGTCAGGTGAGAGGATGTTATCATTGTTGGTTGGTACCAGCCAATGCCACACTAGTGACCACAAAATTTTTTTCTGAAAGTTGAGTGTGACCTTCTTTATCTAAGATTCTATGTCGTGCAACCATTCGACCAGCGGACCTCTTGTAGAAATGATCTGAGACAGCCTAAGTGTATTTCCTGATGCGCTCCTGGTTATTCAAATTTTTGGTCTTGACTTTCTTCAACCATATAGCTTGTGGTCGGACTCGACCGTGTTCATCGGGGCATGATAATCTGGCCTATATAGTATCCTGGAGATTGTCCTCTCAGATATGTCTACGGGGGTCTCTCGAACCAACACCTACGTCAAGGCAGGCCTCTTTTTCCAGTCCTGGCCCCCTAATGCCAAACGCTGCAATGTGGCTTCATAGGCTACATAGAACTCTATGACTAGGCACGGGCTGTAGCTACCTGATGGCTCGGTCAACCACTCAAAACTGTACTTTCAAACACATCTTGTAGCTTTGGAAGGTATGTCAGCCCTGTAGTGATCTGCCTCGACTCCTCGTATATGTTCCTCTTCGGATTTTCTTTCTAATTTGGAGCAATATCTCCGTTGTATAGGCCCTCATACCATGAACAAACCATCTCCACACGTTCCTTGGTTGCTCGTTTGATGTGTTCGAGGTCTCTGTCAGTTCATCATCAGAGTTCCCTTGCTAAGCATGTGACTCTTCAGCTATCTCTTTGTTTCGCCCAGCTGTGGGAGCCTCGGGAGCAAGTCCAGCTGCAACCCTGGCATTATCATCAGTGCGGCTGGGTGGATTCCTCGCTAGTGGAGTGGGAGCATCGACCAAGGCTGTCAGATTTGAAGTTTGTTGAGCCCTAGCCCTGGTTGACCTCCTCACCAACTGCTCCTCTGATACATCATATTCCTCCCTGAAGCCTCTTAACTCTTCAGAGGAGGAAGGCTCGTCACGCAGTCTACGGTTTGAAGGTCAACTACGCTCAGGTGCTTGTTTTTTTGCCTTGCCTTTCCTCGATGTACCTCTTGGAGACACTATACCTGTGGAAACATTGTTAGTATATGAGATTATATGAAACAAAAAACATTTTTGAGCTGCTGCCCAATGAACCTGACGAGTGACTTATGAACCTGACGAGTGACTAAACGAGTCGTTGCCACTGGCAATGACTCATGAGGTCCCTCATTGTCATAAACTAATATTCCTTCATGTTGGGCCAATGTACTTGATGACTGCTACCAACAAGTCGTTACCAAAGGCAACGAGTCGTTAGGTCAGTCGTTAGGTACACTGTCTTAGTGATTTACATTTTCCACTCAGGACGAGCTACACAATGAGTCGTTTGGTGATCCAATGACTCGTGATGTAGCTCGTGCTCAAGAGTTTCAGTTTACCCATTCATTCATCTTCATCTACTTCCTATTATTCAATCTCCACAAACACAGAACTTAATTTCTCACACCAACCCGTGTACATACAATTGAAATTTAGTAGTTTAAATCTTCCTAGGGTTCATTATCATTATGAGTAAAATATTGAAACAGATACAACATTTTATTAGAATCTTGCAAGTTCATCAAAACATGGGTCACCAACAAAAATTCTTATTCAAATGCAATTGATACTCCAAATTAACTAGGAAAAAAGATACTCATGAAATGCTTGATCGGAGATGGGAGAGCAATCGTGTGTTCATATGAATGGTTGGAGTGCAGCTTAAGGGTTGCTTGATGGGTTTGTGAGAAGAAGAAGACGAGGGAAATTTGAAGTTGTTGGGTGTTGGGTTTGAGATTAGGTGAGAGTTTGAAAAGTAAAGGAATTAGGTTTAAAATGTTTTATATTAAAATTTAACCTAATTTGATCCTCGTTCAGGTCGGATGTCAACTATTTAAAAACACAGGACAATCCCCCAAACGAGTCATTACGTGATGAAACGACTCGTTTTGACCTTTCGTTTTATAACAGGAGTTCAACAAACTTACCTGGGACCTAATGAGTCAAGAAACGACTCGTGGTGTTACCCAACGAGTCGTGGCCTGAGTCGTGGTCCTTGGACTAGTATAGCTTAAAGACGGGTCACTTAATGAATCGTTTGGTCTCCCAACGATCCGTTGAGTAAGCCTTTATCACCCTTTTCCTTTTGATTCATCCTTTTGTCCAGTGTACATTATGGAGGACCTCACGATTTGTTTCTTGAAGAGATGAATCGTTGAGTCACCAGTTGCTCTCCAGTTTTCTGCAGTTCTCTTCACGATTTGATTGAACGAGTCGTCAGGTTAAACAACGACTCATTCGGTAACATTTTGCACCAGAACTGAAGTTCCACATTTTAGGTTACAACTTTAAATTTTCCATCTTAATCTCCTGCACCAATTAAAAAACGTAGACACTATATATTTCTTACATTTACAACTTGGCTTACCTCCCAAGAAGCACTTGATTTAACATCACGGCATGACGCAAGTCTCTTGACTACTCAGAATTCTTCATGTAATTCGTATTCGTCCTCTAGTTCTGAGACTATGCTGAATTCCTTTGGCTATTTCATAGTCTGGAAAATGTTGAAGGTGACCTCTTCTTTGTTTAACTTGAATTTTAACTGGCCTGCCTCACATCTTCTAGGGCCCTACTGGTTGCAAGGAATGGTCGCCCCAAAATGATAGGGACCTCAAAATTAACTTCGTAGTCCAAAATCACAAAGACTGCTAGGAATATAAATTTGTCCACCTTGACAAGCACATCAAATAGGATCCCCACCGGCTTTTTAACAGTTCTGTCAGCCATCAGTAGTCGCATAGTAGTCGGTGTGGGGGTTCCCAATCCTAACTTTTTGAATACTGCTAGCGGCATCAAATTTGTTCTATCTCCCAAGTCACAAAGCGCCCTTGCAAACTTGACATCCCCGATGGTGCAAGGTATAGTAAAAGCACCTGGGTCTTCCTTCTTCTAAGCTAGGACCCGTGTAGTTATGGCACCACAGTGGTTCAAATTATCGGCAGCTTTTAAACATACAGTCATTTTCTTGGTGACGAGGTCCTTCATAAATTTGGCATATCCGGGCATCTGCTCAAGTGCCTCAACTAATGGGATGTTCACCGACAACTGCTTAAGCATAGAGATAAATTTTTTATACTTCCCATCTTNATCTTAGGCTTTCTTCTTCAAACGCTGTGGATAAGGAGGAGGAGGTCTAGGGATCAATGTAAATTTTTTTTGTGCATCCTTCTCCTTCTCATGGGCAGCTCCTTGCTCCTTTGCATTACTGGGAGCAGTTTTCACATCTGAATCTCCAACCAAAGTTGGGTCTTCGAAATCCTCTACACTATCATCATTCATCAAGATGGGCTTTTCTTACACCTTAATTACAACCGGCCTCGGAGGATCAACTGTTGCCTTTCCACTCCTAGTAGTGACTGCCATGCAATGACTGTTATTTTTTGGATTTTGTACTTTGTTGCTAGGAAGTGTGCCTTTCTACCTCTGATTCACTGTGACAGACATCTCTCATCTTCTGCTCAATCTGCCTAATAGCCACGGCATGTGACCCCACCTTTTGATTTAACCCAGAAATATCAGCGCGGAGCTCCTTAAAGTGGCAATCCGTTGTCTCCATCTTCTTTTGTACTTTGGACAGCATGTCTTCAACCCTTGAACCGCTGTACTCTTGCTCACGGTTTCTTGGAGGAACATACAGACCGCTCTTATCATTTTTGAACTCCTCGTGCTTCTTCCATTCTCCATTATCTCGGTATTGGCCTCGATTGTAATTATTATCCTTGTAAAAGTTCCGACTTTGGTTCCCTTGACCTTAACACCAAGAGTCTTGGTTAGACCCTTGGGTGTTGGTCCGAAAACCTGCCCTCTGATCATTTAAATAATTAGCTTCTTCCTCAAACTCAGATTCACATCCATCATTTCTCGGGGCCTTGCCCTGAGAACCCACAACATTTACTTTTTCCGCTCCGACTCCCATAAAGTGCTTGGAAAGCAATCCCATAATGGTCTTTATCTCTGCAATATCTTGATCACGCTCCTCATCTTTTCTCCTCTGTTCTGCAGACATACCAACCGCATAAGAACCTGTCCGAATCTATGACTCTCTAGTGTGCCAAGCTCGGTTGGTTTTGGTGATCCTGTCTAGCAGCTCCGTAGCCTCTGCATAAGTGTGGCTCATAAAGGTTCCTCCGGAGACGGTATCAGCCACCGCCTTGGTGTTGTCATTCAAAGGCCTATAAAAGATCTCCAACAATGTATCATTCAGAATCATATGATTTGACACCCTTTTGAGCTTTTTGTTGAAACGCAGCCAGGTCTCGTGAAGTGCCTCCGCATTTAGTTTTCTGAAGTTATATATTTCATCTTTCAACTGCAACGCTTTGGAAGGGGGGAAGAACCTTTCAAAAAAAGCTCTCTAAAGTTCTCCCCAAGTAGTGATGGAATCATTCGGCAACTCAGCCAACCAATTCATTGCCTCACTCCCTAGGAGAAGGGAAATAACCTTAGTCTGATGTCGTCCTGGCTCACTCCCGGTTGTTTGTATGCCCTACATATACCCACAAAATTTGTCAAGTGAGCATGGGCATCATCGGACGCATGACCCACACATATTCCCTTCATATTGAGAAGTTGGATCATTGCATTGGTAATATCAAACTTTTCCACAGCAGGCAAAGGAGGAGGGACTATAGCTCCAGTGGCACCGGCTTCGTCTATATCGGCATCATCCTCCTTATCAAAATAACAATGTCTCTGGTGTACTAAGCCTCTATGTTGTCTAGCTCGCTCCGTTTCTTCATCTAGATGTTGCTCTTCAGCAACTCTAGTTAACTCACGATCTCTAGACCGAGCTTTTTCTTCAGCCAACATTCTCGTTGTGGAATGGTCCACGGTCTCCTGCTCTTGGATGTTGGCCATTCTTCTCAGGTTTCATAACGTCTGCTCAAAGTCGTGATCAATTGGAACCAGGGGATTTCCTTGGCTCCTAATATCGGGCATGCACAGACCCAAGACCTGTTAAGCAACCAAAACAACCATAGAAAAAAAAAAAGAACCAATAGTAAAGCAAACATAATTAACAAAAGCCTTCGCCATATTCCCCGACAACGGCGCCAAAATTTGATGTCTCTCAAATTACACCTCGCAATTGAGATATAAAGCGGTCGATGTCAAATATAGAACCCAACTAGAGGTTGAGGTTGATCGCACAGGCAATATGGAAAGAACTTAAGTTAATGCAGATAGCTATTACTATCGAGTTACGTATTTCCTATGGGAGAAAGTAATAGAATAATAAACAAAAGTAAAACTACTGTATGCGTAGATCATATTCGGTTTGTATTCAATTAACGACTTGACTAGGATTGTGTTCCCCAAGATTTCATAACCATAAGGCGTGTACACTAGCTTGGTCCCCTATGCAATATCTGTAAGTTAGGTTCACCTAAATGCTTGGTCCCCTATCTAGATGATTATCACCATGCAACTTGGTCCATATACGGGTGTACTATTTATTGACCCTTACCCTTAATATCGGATTAGCTCTCCACGGACATGTTCAAGCTATTAGATGAGGGTTGATAGCCTCAAATCTCTATTGTTAATCCCTTTTCCCATTCTATACCTCCTTGGTCCGGTAAGTAAGAATAAGGTAGGTCCTAACATTTGCAACCGTCAAGAATTAATAAAAACGAAGGGAAAATAATACATGCATTAAACCCCGTTCAAGAATCACTAATTCTTAAACCTATGTGTGTTAATTCATCTTGGTTTCCACAACCCTAGTTATGGGTTTAGCTATTCATGGTTGTATGATCACAATCACAAAATATAAGATAAATCATAATTGCAACTTACAAATAATGATAGAAGAAAACCAAATAGATTGAATAAAACTCCAAAATTGATGACTAAATTTCAATATTGCTTTTGATCCTTAAATTCAAGAACAAAATTGTAAACCTTGTTTCTTGACCCAAGAATAATTGTACAACACCAAAATCCTACGTGAAATTTTTTTAATAATAAGCTTTTTTGCGAAAATAAACCTAAACAGTGTATTTATAGTTCCAAGAAAACCTTTTCCTAACTAAAACTGGAAACCAGGTCGTCAGTGGCCACGAGCTTGGTGACGAAACATTGGGTCCTTTGACGAGTCGTGCCTTGCTACTAATCAGTCATCTTCAGCATTGACCCCAACTGTGGCAACGGGTAACCTAACAACTCGGTGTGCCTAGGCACGAGTCGTTAGGCTCCTTGTGGTCTAACTCCTTCAAAATTCTAGTGCACCTCACGGTTGGTTCCAGTGCTCTGCCAATGAGTCGTTTAGTTAACTAACGACTTGTTATGTCTTTCGTCATCTCCACTGGTCACTTTGTTAAGAATTTCTCTCCCATTCTTCACGACTAACTGCACTACTCGTTACCAGATGTAATGAGTCATTCCCTCAACCCATCAAGTACACTGTTTCGGCATCTTCAAGCTTCAATAATTTCCCACGCCTTTAGCAACGAGTTGTGCTTCTTTCCAACGACTCGTGAAGTGCCTAGCATTCACCCTTTCAGTTGTTTTTAGCATAAATTTTCCCAGTTCACTTCCGAACCTATTTTCCTGCAACATTAAACACAAAACACATCATACCTATATAAACATACCCAGAATGTGCATAATTTCTTGGTTTTAAGCGTCGAAAGTTCCGTAAAATCACTGCACATCAAATCCTCAGGGAATAGGGATAGATTGCTATTAAAGTTGTATCAACCTAAACTAATTAGCATCATTGTATCACAATACATAAAATAGATGTTGGGGAAAACATGAAAACACTATTTGATTCTGCTCAATATCAAAACGAAGTAATGCAAGTTAGAGAAGAAATGAGAGCAAATACTGGGGATGTGTTATTGATGGGGCATCGATAGGATTGGGGTTAATTAACAAGTATTAAGAATCAACTACTAACATGAATAGCCATGGACAAATCTATATCTGATGACTTACGACCACTTGGGCATAGTCTACTTGAGCTCTTCCAAACCTCAAGCTCAATTAACACATTACCCATATTAGCTTGGGGAAGAATTAAGCTATTCTAGCCTTAATCCTTAAATTGAGTTATGAAAATGGGTTTTGGCTATTTATAGTCCAACCCCATATTTTCAAAACTTAAATCCCTAGTAATGCTTTCTCACCCATACCTTACATCCCTTTTTCAAGCAAGAGAAAGATAATTAACTGCACTCTATGTTTTCAACGATAAATATTTGCATTGAAACTTAGAGAAAGCATTATATTCATGCATAATAAGTAATTCTAAGACTACGATAACAACACCCAATCAAATATAAACCCACATCAAGCACACACACCTAGAAATCAAATTAGCTACTCATGAATGTAAATAAGAAAATGAAATCAATAAGAAATTCAATCACATTCATAATTGAGTAGTAAACTTGAGCTTCAATGTATGCTTCAACGGAGAATTCCTTAACCTAAAAGTGTTGAAGAAGAAGAAGAAGAAAGAGAAGAAGACTATCTCTTACTTATCTATATAATACTCTCTCTACAAAATTATCTTATCAAAAGTACTCTTTTATAAAAATGAAAAAGTGTGTACAAAATAGGGAAAGTCTGCTTTTTCTCATGCTACCCGGATTCCCATTTTTCCCTCAGAAGCTTCTAAATCATTATTGTGTTAGATCTGGACATCTTTTCCCTTCTCAGTACGACATCACTTGTGCGGCACCTACATTTCGCATGTTCCCATCAGCGAGACATGGGTGCTTCACCGATCATGGAAATATAGGTCTCCCTTTCCCAGCACCTACTTTTTGTTAAATCACTTTGTTTTCTTGTTTTGAGCCTAATACTTGAAATATTAAAGAAAAAAGTAATAAAACCTTCCTAGATGAGTTGAAAACAAAGAAAAAGCTTGTGCTTAGAAGCCTAATAAGTTGGTAAATTACCAACTCATCACTCCTCACCTGCATTGATCCTTCACTCAAGACAACGAGTCAATACCAAGGATCATTATGTTACACCCCGTAAGTTTCTAGCACTTAGTTGACCTATTTGCATGTTGGTTGGGAGTTTTAGAATACCATACGTGCGAGGAAAGGGCCCGGGGAAAGGCCGAACGGGTGCCAAGTTAGATTTTCGCAAGAGGAGGCCAAACCGTGCTGCCTAGAGGGGCAACATGGCACGGAGGCACCTCCTCCGCGATGGCCAACATGGCACGGAGCTAGATTGGCGTGATGGCCAACGTGCCACGTTGCCATGGTTCGAGCTCCAAGTATATGAAGGCCTCACCCTTCATTTTCATGTTATTTTCATAAGTACACGACCAGAAAATAGAGAGGGCGAAGGGTTTGAATAAATTTTCATTCGATTACGTCGTCAAACATTGTCCAAAGTTAAATTAACTTCGGGTATCGAAGTATAAGGCTACATGGAGCATTTCTACGGGGTGTAATTTTCTTGAAATTCGCCCCGCGAATCGTCGTTCCACCGAGCCAAAGTGATTGGAATTGCTCCAAACTAGTGTTAATACACTCCTAGGCCTAAAGTGAGTATTTCTCCCTTCTAGATTCCTGAGAAATTATGAGTTTTCGACCGTTCTTCGATAAGTTGAAGAATAGTCAGTAGATATATCAAGTATCATTTTCTTCCAGTATAGTAATGAAGTTAGTCCTATTCTTTCGTGAATATGATTACAGTTGGGGAGAATAGCTGAATACTACCCGAATCTCGTCAGTTCATCGATAAACCAGCAGTCGAGGTATGCAAAGCCAGTCTCTTTCGGCAAGTTAGTTTTTCCAGTATAATAAAACTGTATGAATCCCAGTAAGATATTTCAGAAATAGTATATCATGCTCAGTATAAAATTTAGTAAAGCACGTCAGAAGTATTATATCATGTTCAGTATGAGACTCAGTATAGCATGCTAGAGATTATATCATTATCTTATTCAATGTGTATTATATGTAGTTATTGCTATCAGTTGAGACTTGATTGTATTGTTTTGGGCTGGATTACACATATAGCTTTCGTGACCGCCCTAGGGTTAATGGTTGTATCGACTCGCCCGCCAGAGGGCAAGGATACAACGCTCTACGGAGTGGCATGTCGTCCGCCAGGGACGAAGATGGGATGTCAGTTCCCCATATTTTGTCGTGGTTGGCCTTTATACACCCCCGTCGAGTGCTTGCGCCCAGGGTGTTGATTTCAGGAGTCCTCCGATCTCAGGTAAAACTATAGTAAGGGGCCCAGCGGGCCCAAGATGCATACCCAGGGGACCGACAGGATGCTTATAGCTACTAGGTGATGCGGTATGACCTGGATAGGGGTAAATAGATTGTGATGATTTCACCTTCCGGCTTATGGAGGCCAGGTAAGGTTTATGTTATGTTGTATTAGTTATTGATAGATAGAAAGTAGAACGCCAGGTTACCAGGTATGACTCTTACTCTTCACAATATAGCTATGTTATCCGTGATTCCTCTATCTCAGTCAGTTTCAGTTTGTTTCCTATTACTTCAGTTACTGTCAGCTTTATTACTTACTTTAAGTTGTTTTCAGTTATTGCTTCACATACTCGGTACCTGTGGTACTGACGCTGGTTGGGGGCACTGCATTACTTTCCTGTAGGTACACATAGACGAGGAGCAGATTCTTTGTAGTCCCAGTCAGCGATACAGAGCCTTCAGCTCCTTTCATCCGGAGCTTGAAAGACAGAGTTTACTCTCCTTTTGATTGTGCAGTATGGGTAGGCCGAGGCCCTGTCCCGACCATCTTATTATTCTTAGAGGCTTGCAGATTGTATTTTACTCCCTATGGTTAGATGTTTCGGCCGTGTGGGGCCATATATGTGTTTCAGATTGTATGTGATGGTCGTGTGGGGCCTTGTTCAGTTGTTAGTTGGTGACCTTTTCGGTCACAGATTAGTTTAGCACCAGATTTCATTTTTCAGTTATAACTAGACATCATGGTGGCCTTGTCAGCCCGCATAGGACTCCTTATAGTTTGTTGTTCTGGTTAGCTGTTTATCTTTTACAGGTGGCTATAGGCCTTGTCGGTCGGGGGCTGTATTTACAGTCGCTATATAGCCCGTTGTTTTCCTGATTCTAGAGTTAGAGACAGTCTTACACCAGAAGTGCTTAGGCTCAGTTAGTTTAGCAGTCCAGGTCCTAGTAGGGCACCAAGTGCCAGTCATGCCTCCCAAGGCGGGGCGTGAAAAACTTGGTATTAGAGTAGGTCGTATCCCAGGGAGTCTACAAGCCGTGCTAAGTAGAGTCTTTTCTATGGATGTGTTGTGCACCACATACTATAGGCAGAAGGCTGCAAGGCATGATAGGATGGTTTCTCTTTCTTCTTATTCAGTCGTGCTATAGAGCAGTACAATATAAGGTTGAGTCCCTGACCTTATTATACTCTTTGTTTACAGATAAAATGTTGGACCAGCGACATCCTATGACAGGCAGGAGGGTGGATATAGCAGCAGGAGAGGGCACCAGTAGGATGCCTCAGCTTCAATTAGAATCAGCCCGATCTGAGGGCGATACGGAGGCATCGTCTTGACCTTCCCAGCAGTCACCATTACATCAGGCGCCGCTTGGAACGGCGCCACCTCTGGAAGTTCCTATACCTATACCATCTTACCAGTAGGTCAGAAGTGCGGTGGTTATGTTAGCGCAGATGGTTGCTGCTCAGTGCCAGTCAATACCACCTACCGCTGCAGAAGCATCAGGAGGACCTGGTAGTTTGAGGGTTCGAGAATTCCTGGCATTAAGCCCCCCGCAATTTACAGGGATAGATCGGACAGAGGATCCCCAGGATTTCCTAGATCGGATGCAGAGGATTTTTAGGGTAATGCATGCTACACCCACAAAGTCAGTTGAATTGGCGATATTCCATCTACGGGACATCGATGTACTGTGGTATGAGAGTTGGGAGAGGTCCCGAGGGAGAGATGTTTCCCCTCCGACCTGGCCCAGCTTTTCAGAGGCTTTTCTGGATCATTATCTACCACGGGAGATTCGATAGGCCCGGGTTGATCAGTTCCTACACCTGGAGCAGGGGCCGATGAGTGTTCGAGAATATTCCCTGCGGTTCGATTTCTTTGCCCGATATGCGCCAGCTTTCATGGATACCATGCCATCCAGAGTACACCGTTTCATTATGGGGCTGAACCCAGAATATGTTGAGACTTGTATAACAGCTACTCTGCAAGAGGATATGGATATTTCCCGAGTACAGGCTTTTGCTCAGAATATTGAGGGCATCAAACAGCGGCAACGGAATATCAGGAGAACAAGTCAGGAACAGCGTCGCAGGGACAGGCCAGATTATTTACAGGAGGAGGCCAGGGGAGGATCTAGGCTATGGTTATCAGATAGGCCGCCTAGACCCCCGCCTCCATCACAGCGACAGAGGAGTAGGTTTAGTCGCTGAGGGAAGTAGGAGCCCGACAGAGTTTCAAAAATAGTAGATTCACCGCAACAGAGGAGGGTGGAGCAGAGTAGGTATACATTACCACTTTTCCCTATTTGCAGCCGACGCCACTCTGGAGAGTGCAGATATGGCTCCATGGGATGTTATATTTGTGGACAGGAGGGTCATCAAATGAGAGATTGTCCAGCTAGGGTCAGGGTGTCCAGGATCGACAAGATAGGTCATCAACAGGGTCGCGAGCTCCAGCATCCTCGGCAGGGCGCAGGCCCTCAGTTTTAGCAGGTAGAGGCCGAGGCAGATCAAGGGCCTCCAGTTCAGGTGCGGGCCCAGATCGTACCTATGCATTACCGGGGAGATAGGATTCAGAATCGTCACCAGATTTTGTGACAGGTATGCTGAATATTTGCTCTCATCATGCTTGTGTGTTGATAGATCCGGGATCCACCTTGTCCTATGTTACATCTGTCACGCCCCGCCTTGGGGGGTATGACTGGCACCTGGTGCCCTAGTAGGACCTGGACTGCTAACTGGTGGGCCTAGGCACATCTGATGCCTGGCTAGCTCTATCTCAGGTTTCTGGAAACAAAGGGCTATA
>JACEIK010000542.1:77148-95496 GCA_018107945.1 Datura stramonium | reverse complement strand
TTTTTCTAGAATAATTATCCAGAGTTTCTGAAGGTATTAGTTTTTTATAATAGTCTAAGTTCTTTAATATTTCTGTTCTTTTCTTTTTATAGTTACTCTGTTACCATTTTATGGATCATAGAAAATGACTTGAAAATTAATTACAAAGGCAGGAGCAAAATAAAAGAAAATACTTCAAGTAGTAATAAAGTAGAAGAAAAAGATACTTACAAACAGTCATTTATTGATAAGAAGGAAAAATAGAGAAAATAGAGAGATTTGGGCAATTTGGAAGTGGTTTGTACATTAAAAGATGAAGAGCATAACTTGCTGGAAGTTCGGGCACTTAGCTACAAATTCTGTGATCTCACTCTTCATGTCATTGCACCAGTAAATATCCCGTAAATCACGATACATTTTTGTAGCACCTAGGTGGATGGAATATCTTGAATTGTGTGCTTCATCCAGTATCTGTTGTCTCAAATCACCTACATCCGATACACACAGCCTACCTTGGTAATGGAGTACACCATCTCCCCCTTGGGAGAAAGCCTCCACTTCTTTTCTGAGAACCGCCTCCTTCAGCTTAAGAAATATGGGATCTTTATCCTGCCTTGACTTAACTTCAACTACCAATAAGGAATCTGACCCACTCTACAGCACTACTCCACCCTCAGTCCCAACCGAGCTAACCCGTGAATATCCTTTGTGAGTTCCTTTTTTCCCTCTTCAACATGAGCCACGCTCCCCATAGACATCCTTCTTAGGGCATCAGCCACCACATGGGCTTTTCTCAGGTGATACAGCATGCTCATGTACAAGTCCTTCAGTAGCTCCAACCATCTTCTCTGACGAAGATTTAGATCTTTCTGACTAAACACATACTGAAGGCTCTTGTGATCGGTGAATACATCCACATGATCCCCATAAAGGTAGTGCCTCCATATTTTCAACGCAAACACCACCTGCCAACTCCGAGTCATGAGTCGGATAGTTCTTCTCATGAACCTTATGTTTTCTGGATGCATAAGCTATCACCTTACCCCATTGCATCAGAACGCGACCAAGTCCAACTCTGGAAGCGTCACAATACACCAAACCCATTTGTACCTTCCAGTAAGTTTACCAATGGAGCGGTAGTAACTCGAGTTTTTAACTCCTAGAAACTCTTCTCACACGCATCTTACAACTGAAATTTCACTTTTTTTTGAGTCAACCTAGTCAAAGGAGATGCAATAGAGGAAAAACTTTCCACAAAACATCAGTAATAACCGGTTAGATCCAAGAAACTTCTGATTTCAGTTGGGGAAGTAGGTCTTGGCCAGTCTTTCACCATTGCTATCTTTTGAGGATCTACCTGAATACCCTCACCTGAGACCACGTGACCAAGGAAAGTCACAGACTTCAACCAAAATTCACATTTTCTGAATTTTGCAAACAACTAGCGGTCTCTAAGCATCTGAAGCACTATCCTCAAGTGATTAGCATGTTCTTCCTCATTTCTAGAGTATTCCAGAATGTCATCAATGAACAAAATGACGAACATGTCTAGATACTGCTTGAAGACTTTGTTCATCAAGTCCATGAAAGCTATAGGGGCATTAGTGAGTCCAAAGGACATAACCACGAACTCGTAGTGACCATACCGAGTTCTGAAAGATATTTTCGGTATGTCACATTCTCTAACTCTTAGATGATGATACCTCGACCTGAGATCTATCATGGAGAAACAACTAGTTGCCTGAAGTTGATCGAACAAGTCGTCAATCCTGGGTAAGGGATACCTATTCTTTACTGTGACCTTGTTCAACTGACGGTAATCGATGCACATTCTGAGGGTACCGTCTTTCTTTCGCACGAATAGTACTAGAGCACCCTAGGGAAAGATGATGGGTCTGATAAAGCCTTTATTAAGAAGGTCCTTTAACTTCTCCTTCAACTCCTTAAGCTCAGGTGGAGCCATTATGTAAGGAGTGATGGAGATGGTCTGAGTTTCTGGAAGAAAGTCTATGCCGAAGTCTATTTTCGGCTCAAGAGGGACTCTGGGAATATATTTGGGAAGTACGTTAGGGAACTCGCTGACAACTGGAACTGACTGGATAGTTGAGGTCTCAGAGCTGGACTCTTTGACTCGAACTAAATGATAAATACACATTTTGAAAATAATCTTTCTGGCCTTAAAGTAGCAAATAAACCGACCCTTAGGCGCTGAACTATTGCCCGCCCAGTCTAAAACTAGCTCATTATGGAACTGAAACCTGACGACTCTAGTTCTGCAGTCAACTGAGGCATAACCAGAGTGTAACCAATCTATGTCAAGAATGAGGTCAAAGTCAACCATGTCTAACTCTACAAGATCAGCTGGAATGACCTTATTCAAGACTGAGACTGGGCAGTTTCTATACACCCGGCTGACTCTAACTAACTCGCCAACTGGGGTGGATACTGAGAATGGTTCTGAGAGGACTTTTGGACTGATATGAAACTGGACAGCTACATAGGGAGTCACGAATGAAAGTGTGGCTCCTAGTCTAGTAAGGCAAACAGGTCTAGATGAAAAAGGCGTAACATACTTGTGATCACATCAGGTGAGCTCTCCTGATCCTGATGAGAGGACAACGCATAAACATGGTTTTGGCGTTGGTCGCCATCCATACCTGAAGTGTTGGCCTATTGAGCTGGTCGACCTGCTGGAGCTGCTGAAGCAGTGGATTGTGATCTCCCCCGTCCTTCTAACCTGCATTCTTTGAGCCGATGACCAAGTTGTCCACACCCAAAACAACCCTCTCGGCCATGAAAGCATTCTCCTGGATGGTTCTTGCCACACATAGGGAAAGCTGGGTAGTTGTAGCGGTTGCAGGCGTTGTGACTCTAGGACTGTGAGCTAGATGCTCCACCACTCCGATCCTTGAGGGACCGAAAAGTAGGGGCCCTGGATGAAGTGGGTGCTAGAGCCTTCTGCTGTTGTTGCTTTTGCAGCTGATGTGGACGGCTACTATCGCCAGATCTCTGGTGGCCATAATCTGACTGGCCAGTTCTTGCCCGTTTGTTCTCCCCCTCCAAGTCTTTTAGTTTTTTCTTCCTCAATCTTCTAGGCATGAACTATGAGGCTAGAGAGATCGATATCCTTAATAAGCATTGCAGTCCTGCACTCCTTGAGGACCAAGTTCGATACTCCATTAACAAACTTCAGCATACAAGCCCTTGGCTTGGCTACCATCTCTGGAGCATATTTAGACAACCTTGTAAATCTAGTGCATACTTTTACACCATCCGATTTCCCTGTTTCAGATTCATAAATTCAGCCACTTTAGCCTCCCCGAGCTCTCAAGGGAAGAATCTGTCTAGGATGGCTGTAGTGAACTCCTTCCATTCCACCGATTCTGCTCCCGCTAGTCTCCCATCCTTCCACTATTCGCTCCGCGATGGCTAGAGTGTCACGGAGGCTCACCTCCGCGATACACAGCGNCTTCCATTCCACCGATTCTGCTCCCGCTAGTCTCCCATCCTTCCACTATTCGTACCAGATCTAGGTTACCCTTTTCAGCTGGTAGGAAACCAGGTCGGCACTCTCAAAGGAGCTAACACCCATGATTCGGGTGATCTTTCTAACCTCATCCACGAACTCCTGTGGGTCTTCTTCCATCTTCGATCCATGGAAAGCTGTAGGGTTCATTCGGGTGAAATCCTAAACTCAGGCAACTGCTGCGGACCCATTAGCATTGATCAGAACCACCTATTGCTTCACTTGATTTGTGAATGTCTGTGTGAGCAACTGGATAGCCGCTCTAAACTCTGCGAAGAACACTGGGTCGTCCTAAGGGGATGTTGGAGCTGGTGGGGCGGGTCAGTGAACGTTGCCGGACCTTCTTTCATTACCACGTCGTGGAGGCATGATTTCACTAAAATGAAACGGAGCACGAGTTATGAGAACGTTTCTGGAATTGAATTTTAGCGCATGATAAAGAGTATGAACAAAAGGGAGTTTTCCTAATAATGTCTAGTAGCCTCCCCGTCATAAGTGTGGCGTGCTTCACACCTCATTACACTGGCATTCTGAGTAGAAACATAACACAAGCTTTAAAATAATAAAATAAAACATTTATAAAGAAGAACTAAATCATAATGTTTTAAAACCACTAAAACAAGGATAAAATTCTGAAACTCTATCTGTGTCTGAAAGCCATCTATCTGATGAGTTGTTGGGACAAGCCCCCAACTAACTCTAAATCTAACCGAAGGAAATATAACTGAAAAGATATAATCCTCATCCTCAAAAGATGAGGACTCATCGTTGATGCAGCTGAAAACTTTTGGGCAAGATCTGCTAACGGTGCTGAGACTGAGAACTTGCAGCTGTATCATAAAACAATACAGCATAAAAGGTATGCGTCAGTATTTTGAATGCACTAAGTAAGTAGGAGAAACCATAACATGAAGGATAAAACAACGAAACTATAAAGACATTCAATGACCAACTAATATGTTGAAACTGAATAGACTGTGATATGTTGAGATGGTCAAAATGACTCTGTCTGATGGTCGAAGACATGCCCTAAATCTGAGATACTAATCGAAAATATTATACTAAATTGATTCGAACTAAGTAGTCTGAAACTGTTCTGAACTAAGCTAATCTGAGACTGAACTAAACTGACTAGTGGGAGAGTCTATAACTGACATATAACCACGTGAGCTAGACATGGAGTCCGATGTTTACACTCCATTGGTAGGACCCAATATACCTTGCCATGGTATAAAGGCATGAACTGAGTGATCACAGGTTTGGGGCCATGAGGCCAATAAAATATAACCTACGGTGGAAACGTAGTTTTGGGAACTTGGGTGCGGTGGAACCCCAATCCGCTCGCTGCTAAGTCCTACTCCCATTGGATAGCCCTAGACTGACTACTAAGCTGACAGGTAGAAATTGGGGCCCAATACTATGTCAAGAATACCTATCTTGAAGTACCTTGAGAGTCTTATTAGATCGAATTCTGTAACTGGTGTTCTTAAGACTGGTCAAAGCTGCTTATCTAGAAGCGTCGTAACCGTCTAAAGAACAAACTGTAATATGAAACTGGGGGTCCTAAGGTTGGTCAGAGATACTTATCTGGAAGTGTCATGACCACCTAAGGTACCACTAAAATCTTATACTAAGTCTAATACTGATAACTGGGAGGCATCACTAACACCTCAGGAATTAACTGTAGTCAAACTGATCAGCTGACATTTCTAGGCAATATTGAGTATGCTAAAAATCTTAATGAGACTAGACTAACATGAATCTGACTAAAATTTAAACATAAACTAACAATATGTGCATCCTAAAACTGATAGAACCAAGCTACAGGGAAAACTAGTTCAACCCGCAAGATTCTAATTTCTACTGAGCTGGGAACTAGTGCTAAATCATTCTACTAGATACAATTTCCACAAATTTTCTAGAAATTGGGAATAATAAAGCAATTAAAATCATGAGAAACATTCCACTTGAATTCTCAAAGAAATCTTCCTGAAAACTTATCTACATTTCGAATCTACAGGGCTGTAACTAATAGATAAAATAGGGAATATTTTGGGAACACAAGGGAAGAACTATTCTCTTGTTGAATTCCCACATACCTGATGAAGAAATCCGAAGAAAATATCTTGAGAATCTTAGGATAAGTTGACTACCCTAGTTTCTTCTTGAGAGGAATGACCTGAGTTCTATGAACGTTCTTCTGAGAGTCTAAGTGATGAATGAGGGATGAAAACCGTTCAATCCCGCTAAATTCATCAAAAATATGCCTAAAACGACGTAGTATAGAGTCTAAGAGTTTAGGAAATTATGAAAAACACCCTAGGAAATCCGTAGGAAAAAGGATCCTGCCAGTCCTCACGAGGCACTCCACGAGTCATGAGGTCAAGAACAACTCGTGGTGCCTAGTCGTGAAGTGTGTTGGAAATTTTTCTTTAATACTTCACGGGTCATCAGGAGACCTAAAGAATCGTGACGTCTTCCATTGCCATTGAACCAATATTTCTCTTCATGGGTCACTAGGGGGTACACCACGACTCGTGGTGTACCCAACGAGTCGTGGTGACCAATCCGTTAGGTACACTACCCAATTTTTCATCCAACATTGGAACACGGCTCACAGGACGACTCATGGTGTTGACCACGACTCATGGTCACACCCGTGGTCATTCAAATTCCCAATTTTTTCAACCAAGTTCAAGTCCTTCCCACGACTCACTCATGGTATTCCTTCCGGGTCACTAGATGACTCATCCTGTGACCTGGTATAGAAATTTCTGCTTTCTCTGTTTTAACTCCCCGGTCTGATCTTAGGGTTTTTGGGACATTACAACATTTAATTCATTAGCATACTCGTGAGAATTTATCAAATAGTGTACTCAAGACTTTCATCATTATTATCCCAAATCTCAACTTCCAAATTATTCGCTAACTCCACATTACACTAAGTTCATGAATTCTTTTCACATCTCTCCTCTATTTTTTTTCATAAATGGCTCACTTTGGCCATTCCTTTCACCTTTCCTCCTCTACTTTATCATTCAAGTAACCAACACATGGAAGTAGTTACATTAAATTCATTCAACAACCAACATTAAATTACTACAATCCATAATGAATTAACATGAATTTTCAACAACTTAAGATTCTTCACATTCAATATTTTTATAACTAAGCACTTTCTCTCTCTAAAAACAATGTTCTACCCACCAAAATCATGAAATTCAAATCATCATCCCCCTTCATCCCCACAACTTCAAATCACTACATTCAACCAAAAATAAGCAACCCAACATGGATAACACATTATGATGGAAGAATTTAAGAGATTAAAGCTCATGAGAACCACATTATGAAATTCAAGGTTTTCACCAACAATGGTGATTTTGGGTCTTTAACTTGGGGAAGAAGGGTATGGAGCATTCTTTTCACACTAAATAACCAAGAGAGAAGAGGATTGCTTACTTGAGTTGAAGAGACAAGCTTCACCAAGCTTCTTGGAGAAGACAACATGGGGGAATAGGAGAAGGAAAGTTACGGCCCTTTTGAGAGAGAGAGAGAGACTTTTATTTACATTTTATTTTTGACTTTTAGTGAGAGGGGATGAATGGGGATTTAAAATAAAGGTGTGGGGCATGGGTTTTTGATAATTTTAAGGTCCTTGGGTCAACTTTGACCCATTTGACCAAAATATTTTCAGACAAACTCACCCTGGCGTGGCACGCTAGTCACCTAGCTACACACTTAGAAAAAAAATTTCTTCATGGACAGGGCTAGCACAGTGTGCCACCCATAGCACCATCCTAAAGAAAAATTCTTTTTGGAGTTAACACTTGGCGCCCCACGCCAGGTATCTCGCTCCAGACTTAAATTTTTTCAGCTTATTTCCCCACTCTTTTTGACTCAAAAGCCCTGTTCATCTCTACAAAACCAAAAATGTTAGAAAGATGGGTTGCCTCCCACCAAGCACCTTATAGTCATGGAACGACATTCATGGGTTGCCTCCCGTGCAGCGCCTGATTTAACATCGCGGCACGATGAAAGTCACTCTCACTCCTTCATCCGAGTGAGATCATTAGTATCACCTATTGAACTCCCTAAATTCTCATGCAGCACATGCTGCTCAACTTCCCTCTTACACCTTTCAAACTCTACCATTGGCTTCATTGTAAAATTCTCGTAATGATGTGGCTACCTTGCCGCTATAAACACATTAAAGACTGCCTCCTAGCTATCCACAGTCATCAATATCTTGCCCGACTTCATCTTTATGATGGCATCAGTGGTGGCTAAGAATACTCTCCCCAAAATGAGGGGACTACTGTATCTGCTTTGTAATCAAGAATTATGAAGTCCGCCGGTAAAATGAAAGGTCCAACCTTAATCAAGACGTCCTCTATGATTCTGTCAAGATAAGCAAGAGACCTGTTGGCAAGCTGCAATGTGACTGTGGTCAGACGTGGTTCACCGAAGCCCAAGGTTATGAACAAGGATGCAGGCATCAAATTAATGCTCGCACCCAAGTCAAATAATGTTGAACCAACTTCTTCTTAACCAATCACCATTGGAAGGGTGAAGCTCTCGGGGTCTTTCAGCTTTTTAGGAATTTTATTCTACACCCGAGAACTACACTCTTCCGTAAGAGTCACAGTCTCAAACTCCGTCAGCCTCCTCTTATTGGCCATAATGTTCTTCAGATACTTATCATACTTTGGAACTTTCTGAAAAAGATCCACCAATGGTAAGTTAACATGTACCTATTTTAACACCTCAAGAAACTTTTGGCAGGCTAAGTCCTCCTTTTGCTTCTTAAACCTTAGTGGAAATGGAGGGGGTGGTTTGGTTTCTACCAACTTTGACTTTGAGTTACTTGACTCACCAACCTCCTTTCTGGACATCACAACCTGCTCTTCCTCAATTTTTTCTCTCAGGGGTTCACCTCAGCCAACTCTTTACCACTAGGCAAAGAAATTGCACTCACATTTTCCTTTGGGTTCTTCTCTGTGTTACTCTAAAGTGCCCCTTGCGGTTTGTCAATCTGCTGAACATCCAATTGTCCCATATGTTTCTCCAGCTCGTGGATGGATATTTGCATCTCATTAACCACCTGAGTCTATTGAACTATCCACTACTTCATTGTCTCATCAAGTGAACTATCAGGCTGCTAGCATCGAGGTATTGGATAGGTGTTCTGGGGCCTTTGGAAATTCTGATTACCTCCCCATTAGGGATTTGTTGGCGTTCCTGTACCCCAGATTGTAGCAGTTACCTGCAAAACCTCCACCACAACCTTTTTGTGCCACAAAAAATATAGATTCTGGGTTTAGTGGACAACCTGAATAAGTGTGGCCTTCTCCATACACCTAACATAGTGGTGGTGGAGTCTGGACCTGATGGACCTGCTAAACCTGACTTCCTGCTGGTGTGGTCACAAGTTTTCTAATCACATTCACTAGCAGTCTTATATCTGCTCGGACTGCCACCACACCATCTACCTCGAGCTTTCCTGGCACCTTGGCTGTTGTGAATCCTCTACCTGAGTATTGACAGTCTTGACTCCCGCTGACATGAGGTTCAAAAGAGCTTCTATTTCATCATAGCTCTTGGATAGGATTTTTCCATGTGTGGTCGCATCAAGGAAGATCTTTGACTCTGGCTTCATCCTTTCTATAAACTTGTGCCCGATAATCTCCTTTTGCTGCATGTTGAACCTGCGGGTCATTTTTAAGACACTCCTTGGCCTCACTAATCAACAAGAATGGAAACAATGTGAGCATAATATACTCATCTGACACGTTCTGATAGTGAAAGTTCACTCAGACCAACCGCACGGTCTCTTCCTTCAACTCGAAGTTTTCAATGATGGTTGGTTTGATGATCACTTTAGAAGTGTTCTCCAAGTTCGGCCTAGAAAAATTCAACACTGGAACCCTCTCCTGATTGTTGCCCTGTGCTTTCTCATTATTCTCCATAGTTAACCTCTGAAAGGTTCTCTCAATTTCAAGATCAAAAGAAGCCAAAAGTGGCATACACTGAGCACACTACATCGGTAAACTTCACAAACACAAACAAAAAAGTAAAATACAGAATAGCGGAATAAAAATCCTAACTTGTAAATGATCAATAAATCTTCAAGTACCCAGCAACGGCGCCAAAAACTTGATGTTGTCCAAGCGCACGCAAGCACACGTGGTTGTCAAGTAATATAGGATGGTGAAGTCCCAATTATCGATCCGTTAAAGACTTGTCAGATCAATCATCTAAGGTTACTTCTTTATTTCATTATTCTAACAAAACAAATAAATTGGGTAATGGTTTGAAGAATTAAACTACTAAACTTGAAATATCAATTAACTAAAGAAGTAAGATTGCTGCAACTTGTTTGTACTTCAAATGATGATGAAAATCTAGGGAATTGGCACTTTTGTTCCAGGTTAAGTTTTCAAGACGTGATTATGCTAGATTGATTCTTCCTAAGATTACTAGGTGCAAGTTACTATCCCATTTCTTGCCACTCTTTCGAGCATCCAAGAACTATCTCACGAACCCTAACACCTACATCCCTATGGTCACAGGAGAAACATGAAACATCGGTTATGGCTACTTGTATATCAATTAAACAAGGTTGAAGTGTATATCCCCATCCTCATCTACAACTTCTAGCCTTCAACCAATGGGCCAAAGGATCTTCGCATTCTTGTTTTACATTTACTTTTAAACCTTTTAGTTCCCTTTCCCAAGTCAACCAAAAGCCAACAGATTTACTCATAAGGTGATCAGTCTAGTTAATAAGCAATTAAAATAAGTAAATATAAACATCCTTTAATGAAGAATCAGAACTAGCATTAATCATCCTTTCAAACGTCAACCATCAACTATGGACAAATGGGCGTTTAACAACTCATAGACAAGCAGAAAAACATAAATATAATCGTCATTCTCAGTAAAATGATAAAGAAAAGAAGAAACCTAAGTAGAACTTGTCTCTCCTCTAAAAGTTGCGTTTACAACCTTCTACGCCCTAGATGTTGTATTTATAAGTGAGCCTTTAAATGACGTTTTTGCCCTCAATTATTTAGCTTTAGAATCAGCAAAAATTCATCCAGGAAATGCATAGTTCGCCGCCCCATCTATAGCCCCAAGTATGGGTCAATTTTTCTCTGAAGTATAGCTTCGGGCGCCCCACTCCAGCCATAGCACTAAGGATTTGGCCAAATTTTTGCACTTCTAAACACATTTGGCGCCCCACACCATCCATAGCACCAGCTAAGCAAACTTCTAAGCTTTAGGGCCCTTCTGGCGCCCCACTCCATCTATAGCACCAGAATGTTGGAAATATTTCGTAAGTCTGGAATGCTTCTTAGGCTCCACGTCATCCATCTTGCCAAGGTGTTAGTCAAATTCTCATCTCCGAAGCTAGGGACCTGGCGCCCCACACCATCTATAGCACCAACTTTGGTGCATTTTTCTCTGAAACACAAATGTTGGCATGCCACACCAGCCATAGCCCCAAGCCTACTTTCACGGACTCTTCTTCTTCATACCTCGGGTTATTTTTGGGTCCTTTTCCTAGGTTTCCTGCTAAAAACATCCATAAACATTTATTAGCTCACAATACACATGAAAACATTAATTCAGAAACTTCATAGGGATTATGAACTCAAAAAAAAGCTAAATATAGGTAAGAACATGGCAAATGGGCATAAGAATATGTCCAACATCATCATATGTAGTGCTTTGTTCCTCACATGCCATGGCATCATTCCTAGCAAACTCAATAGAACAACTAGAATTTCTACATAGCAACTGTATTAAGAAGTGAAATCATTGGGACAATCACCCCAATGTCTACTATGACCCCCACATAAAGTGCAACTATACCCATCATAGGAGAAAGTAGGTGCACGCATCTCTCTTCTAGAGGTATATTTGTAATCATACCAAAAATGGGGTCCTCCAAAATAGAGACATGGGTCATCAAAATAAGGGTAGCAACCATGAAACTTCCTTTCATTCCACGATGCCATAATACAAATAAAAACTAACAAAAATAAAAACAAGATAAGATGCAAAACTAATTTGAGTTAATTAACAACAAATGGATATCACAACTCAATTTCCTGGCAACGGCGCCATTTTTTAATAACGCTCAATATATCTCTCCCGACTAAGAGAGGTGGAAGCAGTCATTGCCAAAAATAAAATAACCGATGGGTTTCGGGATTGAATCCCACAAGGATTCGAGATTGATAAACCAAACGATGTAAACAAAAAAATTCAAATGCATCATTGTCAACATGTATAAAATAAAGATTTGGGGGGAAAAGGGAAAACAATATTGAATCCAAATTTATAGAAATAAATTGAACAAAGGATTGTTGCAAGCAAGAAGAGAGGGCTAGGGATGTGCAATAGATGAAGTGTTAATTCAACTAAGATTGATTCAATTACCTTAACTTCAATTTCTACCTGGATAGCATGGATCAAGCACATCCTTTTGCCTTTCAACCATAAGGATGCTTTTGCCTTGGATTTTCTCAAACCCCAAGGGTCCACTCAAAAATCAGCCACACCAAGCTTGAGGAGGGGTCAATCTATCTCTAGCCTTGGCCCTTAATGGAGTGGGGACATGGATTTTAACTATCTCTAGCTTAACCCTACACATCCACACTTCAAATCCCCACTATTGTTTCCTCACCCATATCTCACTTGTCTTACTCAAGCTCAAGCAAGATAAATAAATTAAACTAGTGTTTGCAACCACTAATTTTTAAATTAAAATTAGAGGAAACAATAGATCCGTGCATTTAGATTAAAATTAAGAACAATTTATCAATACCCCATTAAATTAAACACCCATCAAGCACACACCCCTAGCTAGCAAATTACCTACTCATAAATGAAGATAAATCAATGATACTCATAGATAAATCATCAATAGTCATCATCATGAATAGTAAATTCAAGCTTTTTTAAAACCTGCAACAATAGTGTACTTAGCTCAAAATAGTAAGAAGAACAACAACAACAAAAACAACAATGATGTACTCTCCCTTTCTCTCACTACTTCACTCTATAATTCAGTGTTATGCTATGATGTATTATCCCTTGGGTGTGTATAATTGGGGTGAAAAAAATCTAGAAATTTTTTGTATACAACTTCCTAAAATTGCTCTTGGAAGCTTTTAGGTGCTTTGGAGCCTTTCTGGATGTTTTTACTCTTGCACCAGCGAAACAGGTCACTTGTTTTTCACCNACTTACTGGTCATGTAGTATTGTTTTTGAAACTTTCTACTTGGAAGCTTTTAGGTGCTTTGGAGCCTTTCTGGATGTTTTTACTCTTGCACCAGCGAAACAGGTCACTTGTTTTTCACCTGTGGTTCACAGATGCAAATCTGTGGTTCGGGGGCACCTACGTTTAGTAGGTGAAAATCTGCAGCCAGTAGGTGAAAAGCAGGTGTGTAAGGCAGTCCTATCAGTGGAGGCACCTGCATTTAGCGGATGCAAATTTGCAAGAGTAGATGCAAAAACATGTCCAAAGCAGATCCATATGTGGTACACCTACATTTATCAGATGCAAAAGCATGTCCAAAGCAGATTGCTTTAAGTTCAAATCCTCTGTTATCTTTATTTCCTTCAAATGCCTGCATAAAGTAGAAAAAGGGTTTTATTATCTAAATTGTGTTAAAACAAAGCAATAACTCATGCTTAAAATCCAAATAAGTTGGTAAATTTCCAACTCATCGGGAAGCTTAGTCCCCTATATGTTGGTCCTTACAGGATTCTAAGGCGGGTTGGTAATATGGCTTATGAGTTAGAGTTGCCCGTAGAGTTAGCTTCGGTGCATCTAGGTTTTCATGTATCCTTGTTAAAGAAGTGCCTTGGCGATCCATCCTTAGTTGTACTAGTGAAGAGCATTGGGGTGAAAGATAGCCTTACCTATGAGGAGGTTTAGATTGAGATCGTCAATCATCAGGTTCGAAAGTTGAGGAACAAAGAAGTCACCTCGGTGAAAGTCCTTTGGAGGAATTAGCTTAAAGGGAGCTACTTGGGAGGCCAAAGAAGATATGATGGCCAAGTACCCTCACCTCTTGCCCTCCACTGCAGTTCCAGCTTGAGGTACTATTTCCTCCTTAGTACTCTATTCAGTTTCATGTCCAGTTCATGTCTCTCAGTTCCTTTTCATGTCTTAGTATGCATACATGTTTCATAAATTCAGTTCAATCATGTATCTCAGTTCGGAGTCAGTCACTCCACCAGTTTTCAGTCTGTAGCTTTCAGTTTTGGGATTGCATCTCTTTCCCTATGTTTTCAGCTTAGTTAGTCTTTATTCAAGGATGAATGTTCCCAAGGGGAGATCCTCAGATCAAATCATTGGAATGAAGCAGAAAATAGCAGGAATTTACACCAGGATATAGAACGACCCAGGGAATAGGTCATTGGAAGGACCAACAGGTTGTTGGTTGACCGTCATGAGAAAATCTAGAATTTGGTGAAAACCACAATAGGAACCCATGATCTGTCCCAAGACTATACAAGTCATATTGAAGATTCATGGGAAGGGATTCAGGAAGTGTTCAGAAAATTTAGGGAACCCACGAGGCAAGTGACGACCCATAGGTTGTACCAACAGTTCGTTGGTTTGGCCATAGATTCCACTTGGCAGTTTTTTATACGACTTCCTAAGGTATTCCCCTAACTTCCTAAGGTTTTAACTCCTAACTGACATCATATTAGGCTTTCTAAAGGGCTGATTAAGATGTTATACTTAGCCTAATCCCTTATTCTATTCAAACATCGTAAGTTAGAAATCACCTCTCAAGGAAAAGTTAGGGTTCTTTATATTCTTCTTCTAAAATTCTCTTGGGTCTCCAACTCAAGTCAAGGAACTCTCCAAGCCAAGTATATAGGGTGGTGAATGGGGGATTTATTCCAACCTCATGCCTAATTCAAACTAAATTTCATGAATTCAAGTCTCCCATCATGATTTTATGATTTCTAGGGTTAGACCCAATTTTGATGAAAATTCTCATAATCTTCTATGAATTCAATTCTCTTATGATTCAATCCATGATTTATGATTTTAATTTCATCATTTATATTAAAATCTCTCATGAATCTATATTTTCAAGTTATGATGAATTACTCAATTATGCATGAATTTCAAGTTTATTGTCATGGTCGGCCTCCGAAATTATTTTCACAGCTAGTTCACGTATGTTATGTGATTTATGAATATCATGATTTCTAACTAGCCCATGTAAAACCAAGTACATTTCATGATTATGATATGAGCACTCTGTATGTTTTGGAATTAGTATTCAACACTGAGTAGGTCGGGGTTTAGTGAACCCAGGTCTCAAAGATACGTGCCACCTGTATGATAGGGATCCTCACCGTAGAGTGTTCCCCTGCCCGAATAGGCTCATGAGTAATATCACGCCTTCAAAGTTCATGTTAAGGATGTAGGATATCATTTTTTATAGCATTTTGACCCATTGATCAGTTTATAAGCTTTTACTTATGATTTCAAACATGTTAAGCCATATGATTTTACTTTCAAACTTTGGGTCATTATTCTCCAGTTTATGATGAACAACTCATGTTTATGACTATCTCACGATTATGATTTATAGCATGTTATCGTTATTCTCATGTTTTACTTATCCTACATACTTAATACCTTCAAAACATTGATCGCATACTTTTGTGCCATATTGTCTCATGATATAGGTTTAGGTGACCAATCTCAGCCCCGTCACTAGATTCCATTCTGCTACAACTTCAACACAGTTTTGGGTGAGTCCCATCATCTGAGGATGTCAGTTTTAATGCATGTCCTTTCTATGTTATTTCAGTTTTCATACTTAGTGGAGCTAGTTAGGGGTGTTATCCCATCATCTCATCTTATGAGTAGAGGCTTCAGACTTGATGTTAGATGTATTAGCAATTTTGACTTGTTGTCTTTTTTCATAAGTTTTATGATATCCTAGATTTCGGCTCATGATATGGTATATAATTTTTCCCCTTAGTTTGTCCTCTAAATTATGTTATGCATGTGCCATTAGCTTGAAGCCATTTATGGTTCTAGGTCCCGTGTTACATTCGGGATCTATACTAGGGTCGTGACAATCTCTTTATGGATTGCCCTCATCACGTGGATATTATTTCTACCATGTTAAAGTCTTGAAGCTAATTATTCCATGTAAATAGCCATTTGAGTTCATGAAACACTTAGTTGTTGTATCCATTGCCATTGAATCTTACTATACTTTCTTATGAGATCTCCGTCTTTATTTGATTATGTCTAATGTCTCATGGGTACCTTATGTTTCACTAGAGATATTTATGATTAAGAAACACATAAAGATAACCAAAATGCATAAAATATCATAAATCCCAAAGAATGGAAGTACCCACATGAATGATCACTTCTTGATCAAATTAAGAAAAATGATTTTATGACTAGGGAAAACACAAAGGCCTTGGGCATGGTAGATAACGACCCGTTATGTCCCACTAACATCATAACAGATTAAAGGCCCAAATATGATAGATAACATCCCGAGATAATGATATGATTGTTCCTAGCATGAAGGCCTCAGGATATGGTAGATAGTATCCCCAAATACTAAAGAAAGATAAGATGATATTCCCAAAGGTCTAAGAAATATGTGTAAATTTTTAAGCTGTGCATAATGAACCCAATGAGGTCCCCTCTAGTCTTTACGATTACGCTCCCTATTTCATATATCTCCTTATGCTTATTGTTCACCATATATTGTTTCTCTTTGCCTTATCACAAGAGTATTATTCTAAAAGTAATCATATCCCTTTTTCCTAGGGGCATTGCATTCACAATGCAGGTATATACACTCAGGTGAACAAGTACCCATGTTAGCTTATCATTCCTAGTTCAACTATTATTGGTGAATCATTGTCTTATCAGGAAATGTTTTATATGGAGATCCTATTGTGCACATAAGTGTTTTGGGTAAGTGTCACACCCCGAGCTTACACCCTGGACGGGATACAGTAATTAGAGTCACAAGTAACCCCAAGTCAACCCCTAGTCTATCATACATTGGCATTCTGAGTAAACTTTAAAATATAAATATATGTACAACGGAAGCTTAAAAATAAAAATATAAACATATAAGAGAATGAAGCTGATTCATAATGTTTGAAAACATTTGAACAAAACCATAGATTCGAAAATAACCCAAGTTTGTGTCTGAAGGCCACTATAACTGATGAGTTGTTAGGAAAAGCCCCCAGCTAACTCCAAGTCTACATAAGAAAAGAAAAATGTAGCTGAATGAAATAATCATCGTCCTCGAAAGATGAGGACTCACCAACTAGAACAACTAAAGTCTTCTGAGAGTGACCGGCTACGAGGCTGAGACTAAGTTCCTGCAGCTGTATCATAAAATGATACAGCATAAAAGTATGCGTCAGTACTTCGAATGTACTGAGTAAGTGAGAGAAACCATACACAAGAAATGAAATAACTGAACTGAAAAGGCATGCAATAACCAACTAAAGCTACTGAACTAAATAACTAAAATAACTAAAACGGTCTAAAAGACCCTGTCTAATGGTCAAGAACATGTTCTAAATCTGAAGTACTGATCTAAACTGAACTGAAACTGGACTGAGTTGACTAGTGGGAGAATATATAACCGACATATAACCATGTGAGCTAGACGTGGAGTCCGATGTATACACCCCATTGGTAGGACCCAATATACCTTGTTAGGGTATAGAGGCGTGAACTAAGTGATCACAAGAGTCTGGGGCCATGAGGCCAACAAAACTGTAACATACGGTGGCAACGTAGTTCTAGGAACCTGGGTGCACTGGAACCCCAGTCCACTCGGTACTAAGTCCTACTCCCACTAGATAGTCCTAGACTGAATACTAAGCTAATAGCTCAAAAATGGGGCCCAAGATTGGTCAAGATACATATCTGAAAGAACCCTGAGAGTCTTATCGGACCAGATTCTGGAATAAGGTTTTAAGACTGGTCAGAGCTGCTTATCTAGAAGCGCCGTAATCGTCTAAAGAACAAACTGTAATCTGAAGCTGGGCTCCCAAGTCTAGTCAGAGTTACATATCTAAAGCGTCATGACCACCTAGTGGACCACTAAAATTGAGTTCTGAATCTGATTCTGATAACTAGGAGGTACTACTGACACCTCGAAAATTTTTGTAGTCAAACTAATCAGCTGACATTTCTGACTGATATTGAGTAGTCTAACATTTTAACTGAACTGCACTGACATCAATCTAACTAAATTTTCAACACCAACTAACATTATGGGAACCCTCAACACTGAAGGAATCAAGCGAATTTCACTGTTTAATCACTATTGTAAGATTTTAGATTTTCTACGTGCAGGGACTACGGCTAAATTTCAATTCACAAGAATAAACATCATTTCAGTCACAAACTGGTGGAAAATATCTATAATTAACATGGAATAATGTTCTACATGAATTAGACAAAGTATGACTAGCCATTTCTTAACATTTGATAGTTTCAGGCTAGAACTTATAGAGAAAAATAGGGAGAAATTTGGGGACACAAGGGAGGAACTATTTGATTGTTGAATTCCCACATGCCTGTGAAGAAGCCCGAAGAATTTCCTTGAGAAACCGAGCAAAATGGACTGCCCTAGTTCTTGCTCTGAAATGCTCTGAGAGAAATCCTACGTTGTTTTTCTGAAAGTCTGAATGGGGAAAATAAGGAAGGAAACCATTTAACCCCTCTAAATTCCCTTAATATATATACCAAAATGACGTAGTTTAGAGTCTAAGAGGTTAGGAAATTACTGAAACACCCT
>JACEIK010000542.1:49391-66336 GCA_018107945.1 Datura stramonium | reverse complement strand
GTACTTTCAGAATATTTCGTTGACCCAAACTTAGACTTAATTATTCTTCAATCGAAAATGTCTATCACCAACACTTTAGATATTTAAGATCACACTAGAACTGGATAGTTAGAGGAATGGGTCCAGTCCCTGTGGGTTCGACAATTCGGTTCTTAAAAGAAGCCACTATATTACTTGCATGACCCGTACACTTGCGGACGCGCTCGATGTGAAAAAGAGACGTCAAATTATTGGCACTCGATGCGGGGCACGTCATTAACCATAGATAGATCATAAGAATTTCATAAGAATTGGGATAAAACCCCATAGAATTATCAATAGAATTTCATGAATTTGGGAGAGATTGGGCATGGGTGTGAACAAGTTCACCCATTCATAACCTTACATACCTGAGAAGAACTGATTCTACAACTCCCTTGATTTCCCAATGAAGAATTGATGAAAAACTTCAAGGAATTAAGCTTGATCACTTCTCTTGGCTTCTAACTTTGCATCTGTGAATAGGAATAGCCTAGAATGAACTTACCCCTATTAATACTCACTATTCATAGCTTAAAATAACGTAGTTTAGGCCTTAGGATCATAGGAATTACGGATAATCCCTTACTAAATTCACAGAGAAAAACTGACTGCCAATCCCAACGAGGGACTAGACGAGTCATCACTACTAGGCACAAGTCGTCGTCTCCTATAATTAAGTGCACTGCCAATTTTCCTCAAAAGGGTCCCCACGAGGGACCTAACAGCTCGTCATTGGTGACCACGACTCGTGGTCACCTTCCGTTACCTCCAGCGCCCAAAAACCTAAAGTCTTTAACCCACTGCTGACCACGACTCACCTAACGAATCATGGCATCTGACCACGACTCGTGGTGTCCACTCGTGGGGTACACTGCCAGCTCATCATTCATCCTCCAACTGCCCTTGACCACAGGTGACCTGACGGCTCGTGGGGCTGACCCCGACTCGTGGTCACACCCGTGGTCACCCCAAATTCAAAAATTTCCAACTTAAGTCTAGCACCTCACCATGAGTCACTCCACGACTCGTGGTCTACCTCACGGGTCACAAGATGACTCATATTGTGACCTGGTGTAGAAAATCCTATTTTCTCCATTTCAACTCCCAGGTCTGATCTTAGGGTTTTCAGGGCATTACAATGAATGAGAGTTTCCCTTCACTATCATGCCCAAATCCCATCCCAAGTTCATGAATTCAAGTGTATGATTCTATGGGTCTTAACCCAATTTATGAAATTCTCTATGTTTAATTCATGGGTCAATTCCCTTCATGTTTCAAATGATGTTTTAAGATTCATGGGCAGGTTTTGTACCTATTTTAATTACAATTCTTGATTTCAAGTTTTAAGAACATGATGCCCAATTATGCAAGTTTCATGAAAAGTTGAGTTTATGATTTATGTTTCCAAGTATGATGAAATATCTAGCATGTACGAATGTTTACAAATTACCCATGAATATATTTATGATTTTACATATGAAGTTTATTTCATGCAAGCATGATGTTAAGATTTGGGTAAGCCCACTCAAGTTAAGCATGATTTCATTATTTATTTGTTACACCCCATAAATATCCGTAGTACGACAATCGTGTGCATAGGTACATGGAGAATTCTAGTATATAAAACATTTCGGGAGAAGGCCCAGGAGGTGAACACATGAGCATATCGACAAGCGGATGGAGGCCGTTACCATGAGGCTGGGCGCGTTGGCAGCCGCGTCGCACAACTTGCCCTAGCGCAAGTGTTAGCGCGATGAACTATGGACACGACGCGATGGGGGGGAGCACGCCACACCCCCCCCTGCCTGTGGCCTCCCTATATATATTAAATCCTTAGTCCCCTTTTCGTTTCAAAACATTTCCTTTCGGCAGAGAGGTAGGGTGAGCTACCATTTCATCAATTTTTTTGTCGAATTATGCTATCAAACGCCATCCAAACACAGATTAACTTCGGGTAATAAGACCTAGGCCTATGAAAAGCATTTCTACGGAGTTATTTCCCGGAAGTTCGCTCAGCATACTGGAACCCCACCGAGTAAAGCTTGTCAGAATCACTTCAAATTGAATCCTAAACGGCCACAGGCATTAGGTAAGCATTTCTCCCTTCTGAACCCTCGAGAAATTGTGGGTTTTCGGTCGAGTAAAACAAAGTTGAATTATAGTTGATATTAATATCGAAAGATATCGATGTGTGCCAACTCCTACTATTGAAATAGGTTTATTCTCTTAGCATAAGGGCTACAAATGAGTGGAAGTGTTGGCTCCAGGTTAGAAACTATTCGGGTGAACTAAAGTCAACATTCAAGGTATGTTAAGGCTTATTCCTTCGGCAAGTTATTCTCGTCGTATAATGATAAGACTTATGCTTTTGAACATAGATGACAATCCCATGTGTTGTATTGGTTTGCTGCTTGTAGAAAATGCTTATATATGTTGTGGTTAGCTATTAGAAAATGTAATGAGAATATATTATAGTCTCCCTCATCAGGAAAGGGCAGATTAGGTGTGACACACACTAGAAGCGTTATAGTAAGCCCTTTGTCCTTCTGTTCACTGTGTAGTAGGATTGTGGAATGTAGCTGCCATACCAAGGCCTTAGAAACTTAGGGTTAGCTGATGGGCCTGTTTTAGTAAATTGGACAAAAAAAGGCGTAGACGGGCGATATAACTTGCAATTTGACGCCCTGGATAGACAATGACACTCGCTTAGAGGTCATTGGCGCACCTTAGCACCTTCAGGGCTAGAATTTGAATAAAATAGTCCTACCCTAGAGTCAGCAGCACAAAGGTTGCCGATGGAAAAGGTGACAACCTATTATATAGTTAGACACTACTAAAGATTATTAGTTGCAGTCGACTAAGTGTCACACCTACGGGTCGCCAAGAGGTAACTCTAGTCATATGATTCAAAAAACCCATGGATACCCTAAGGAGGGAATCTTATCAGTAGTGAAATGCGAGGCCAACGCCCCAGCCCGCCCTTATAGATACTCATATACAAGTTGCCGCGTATGGCTAGGACCAAGTAAACCAACCTATGTGGTTAGGGATTGCCTAGAGAAGTTATATGGAATCTAAACAGACCAAGTTAGTATCCACAGGACTAGAATCATAGTAGCACAGTATTACCTTCAGGTTAGGAATTATAGCAAACTGTCTGAGGAAGGTTAGGGGCTGACTGCTCAGGGCATGTCCAATTAAGTGGAAACCCGATAGTTGTCCTAAGTAAAGGAATTAGACAGTTGACCCTTCATGACATTACAATTCACTTATGAGATACCACTGTCCTAGCATGACATTTAGAGTATTGTTAGGCCACTTTAGATCTCGCCCTATTCGATCCAGACCGTTAGAGATTATGATCACTATCAGGATCCTCTTATCAGATATAGGCACACGGGGTGACTTGTTAGCAGCTATGCAGATTATTCTAGGGGCGAGTAGCAGTCGCGTTAGGCCTCAAGAGCCAAATATGCCTTCTGAGTGGCTAGGTTGAGACTACGATGTAGTATATCAATTGGGATTGACCCCACCTAGGATAGCCTTCCATTGACCAACCTCAGGGATACTAGCTATGCCATTGCCTATGGGGCTCTATAGATCGCTCCAAGGAGCCAGATGTTATCCCAAGGGACTATGCAGAGGACCAAGGTCCATATTATAGTCCATTCCATGGCTGGACTATTATTTTATGTCGTATTGGCATCACTGACCCTCATCGAGCCTAGTGCCGAGGGTGTAGTTATAGGAGTCCGTCGGACTCAGACACAGCTACAAGAGCCAAGCGGGTTGAGTTGCAGACCCAGGGGACAAGTAGGTTGACTATAGCACCAGTAGAGTCATAGGAACCCGGATAGGGGTATATAGGTTGAAATGCACTTGCTAGGGCTTATGGGGGCCCCGGCAGGTTATTTCTGTGTTGTTTGTACCTTCCAGTCTTATGGGGGCTAGGTTAGGTTCTTGTTTGTATTCCTGCCTACTAGCCATAGCTTATGAATATGTATTTGTACAGTATTAGCTCATATACGTGTAGTGTTTTGCTAGGTGCAGGTTATGAATAAGCAAGCCTGCAGGTTAATGCTTTTGTCCCTTCTTTCTACTTACTTTCAGTTTTTAACAGCTTCTATTCAGCTTTTTATTACTGCCTTATATATTCGGTACATATCGTACTGACGCCCAACTATGGGGCACTGCATTACTTTCCTGCAGGTTTAGACAGATAGAATTTAGGATCTCCATTAGCAGCTGTTTAGAGTCAGCAGTTTGGGCAGCTCCTTTCATTCAAAGTTGCTAGATTTTAGAGATTACATTCTTTTATTTATATAGCATTTAGGTAGTCCGGGGCCCTGTACCAACCATTATTTCTATTATTAGAGGCTTGCAGACTATGGTCTCCAGTTAGTTGGTTGTCGTTGGCCGTGTGGGGCCTATGTATTTCTTATTCTACGTGTTGGCCGCGTGGGGCCTAGTATAGCTATCTGTTTTCATTTCTTTTATAATTAGACAGAATGGTGGTCTTGTCGGCCCGCATAGGATCCCTATTAAGGTTATGTTAGTTGGGTTAGCTATTTTCTTTTACAGGTGTTGCATGGCCTTGTAGGCCAGAGGCGGTGTTTACAGCCGAGATATAGCAGTTTGTTTTCTTGATTTAGAGTTTCTAGTAGGCACCATAGGTTCCTATTCCTATACAGGCCAGCCCAGATTCCAGTATGGCATTAGGTTCCAGTCATGCCTCCCAAGGTGGGGCGTGATATTATTCAAGGTTAATAAATTCAATTATCTCAAGATTTGGAGTCAAGACTCCCCATATGTTAAGCTTTGAGTTATGTTTTGATATATGATTATATGAGCATTATATATATTTTGGGAGTAGTGTCTATCACCGAGTAGGCTAGGGGTTCCAAGGTTCCTCGACCTCATAAAATAAGAACCAACGTAGGTATACTTTGGGGCCTCTCAAGAGAGAATTTCTCCAGCCCAAAGGCACACTGTAAATATCACACCTTACTTAATCCTTCTCCCTGAAAAGGCTTAGATGGCCCTCCTCCATGTGGGCAAGACGTGGGATCATCATGCGCTCATACATGGTGGTTGTCAGTTAAGACGAGTCTCTATTGTTCCCCATGATTTCAGTAATGCATGTGCTATAAAATATTATATCATATTTTCAGTAGGTTTGATCCAAGGATCAATTTATGAGCTTTTACCTATGATTTCATATATGGCAAGCCATATGTACTTATTTCAGTTAAATCTATTCATGTTTTCAGATTTTAGTATACAGCCTTTACTCTCAGAATCTTATGATGTTATGATTTAAGATATGTATAATTTTAGTTTTACTTACTTATCCTGTTTTACTTACCTTGCATACTCAGTAAATTCTAAGTACTGACCGCATACTCTATGTTGTATCATTTCATGATACAAGCTCAGACGTTCAAACTCAGTCTCGCCCCTAGTCAGCCTCCAAAGTTTATCCTTGACAGTGCAGTTGGTGAGTCCTCATCCTTCGAGGACTTTCAGTTAGTTGAGTTGTTGTCATTTTCTGTTTCAGACTTCTAGTGATCTAGTTGGGGATGTTATCCTAGCTCATCAGTATGTTAGAGGTTTATCAGACATGAAGTTGTATATTCGGCTTTGGGTTTAGTAGTTTGGATATTTCCATTGGATAGATGTTTTATTATTCAGACTTCCGCTATTTTAGAAATTAGCTTTTTGCTTTATGTATGTTGAGCTTTAACTTTCATGTTCAGGCCGTGGGTCGTCTTGGATCCATTTATGGTTCTAAGTTCTGTGTCTAAATCCGGGCTTATATTTAGATCGTGAAAATCTTGGTATTAGAGCAAAGGTTCAGTGTGTCCTAGGGTGTGTGAAATTCACATTAAGTAAAGTCTTTTTCATGGGTGTGAAGTGCACCACACTTCTGACGAAGAGGCTACGAAACATTTTAGGAAATTTCCCTTCTTTTATGATCTATGTCGTGCGATGAAGTATCTCTCTATATTCCTAACTCATGCTATACGCGTTGCAGAATCATACCTCCCCGATGAGTTAACAGAAGAAGGAATGGAAATGGAAATGTCCATGAGAATAGCAATGGAGATGGGCACCAGCAAGCCCCGCCAGGCCCAGTCGATCCTTTGCCCGAGCAGGTCTCTCATGCTGAGTTTAGGGCATCTTTTCAGATGTTGGCCCAGGCTTTGACCGCCCAACTCAACCAGAAAGTGGTGGCCCATGTCCCGCAGAATGGAAGCATAGTGGCAGCTTGAGTTTGGGATTTCCTTAGGATGAAGCCCCTTGAGTTCCTTGGGTCAAGAATGGATGAGGACCCATATGAGTTCCTGGAGGAGATACAAAAGATCACCCAGATTATGGGGGTTACAGCAGAAGAGAGCACAGACTTAGCCTCCTATCAGCTGAAGGGGGTTTCTTATATTTGGTACCATTAGTGGAGAGATGAAAGAGCAGTGGGCATAGTTCCCGTGAGCTGGGATGATTTCATGACAGCTTTCCTAGATAGATTCTTCCCTAGGGAGTTGAGGGACGCAAAGGCGGCATAGTTTGTCAATTTAAAGCAAAATGATATGATGATTAAAGAGTACGCCTTGGAGTTTATCCGACAATCCAAGTATGCGCCGGAGATGGTGGAAGACCAGAGGGCCCGTATGAATAGATTTGTGTATGGAGTGCCCGATTCACTAGTCAAGGAATGTACGAAGGTGATGCTGAATAGTGACTTAGACTTCTCTCGATTGGTCATATACGCCCAGCAGATGGAGGCAGATCAGATGAAATATAAGGAGAGAGAGGCCAAGAGGGCCAGGACGAGTAGTGGTGAGTTTTCCCAGTAGAGGCTCAGTGGCAGGCATCATCAGCAGTCTCTCCAGAGACTATCAGCTCCAGCAGCGTCATCACCTAGTGTACCATCTAGATCTTGGCGCAAGTAGAGGGGAAGGGCATCAAGTTCCAGAGGTCAGGGGAGCAGGTCAGGAGAGCCTAGCATTTCAGTGTGCAGCAAGTATGGTAGGAAGCACCCGGGGGAGTTCTTGCGGGTTCAGGGGCATGTTTTGGGTGCAGAAAGCCCGACCACATTCACATTTACTGCCCTTCAGCTAGAAAGGGTCATGGTAGAGGTCGTGACACAGCTTCCAGTTAAGCAGCTCCACCAGCACGCTCAACTTAGCAGGGTGCATCCATTAGTGCAGGTGGGCATCAGCATCAGAACAAGTTTTATGCCCTCTCATCTTGTTAGGAGCAGGAGGTCTCTCCAGATGTTTTCACTGGTATGTTACGAGTATTTCATCTTGATGTTTATGCGTTGTTAGATCTAGGGGCTACCTTGTCTTTTGTAAAACCCTATGTTGCTAGTAGTTTCGGAGTCAGTCTCGAAATCCTATCATAATCCTTCTCAGTCTCTATCCCAATCGGTGACTCAGTTATAGCTCGATGGGTATACATAAATTGTTCAGTCACAGTCCTACATAAAGTCACCACAACAAATTTAGTAGAGTTAGACATGACAGATTTTGGTGTTATCTTTGGCATGGATTGGCTACATGCATGTTATGCCTCAGTGAATTGTAGAACTCATGCGATAGAGTTCTGATTCCCAGTGAGCAAGTCCTAGAATGGAAGGGTAGTTCAGTTGTGCCTGTAGGTCGCTTTATTTCCTACCTTAAGGCCAAAAAGATAATTTCTAAGGGTTGTGTTTACCATCTACTTCGGGTTAAGGATGCTATGTCCGAGACCTCGACTCTCCAGTTAGTTCTTATAGTGTGTGAGTATCCAAAGGTATTCCCAGATGATCTACCCAACGCCCCTCCCGATCGTGAGATTGACTTTGGTATTGACCATCTTCCCAATATGCAGCCTATATCTTGTCCTCCTTACAGAATGGCTCTAGCTGAGCTAAAGGAGTTAAAGAGTAGTTGAAGGATCTCTAAGATAAGGATTTCATCAGACTTAGAAAATCCCCATGGGATGCACCAGTTCTCTTTGTTCGGAAGAAGGATAGATCTCTATGTATGTGCATTGACTACAGGAAATTAAACAAAGTTACAATCAAGAAAAAGTATCCGCTCTCTAGGATTGATGATTTGTTTGACCAACTTCAGTGTTCTAAGTGCTTCTCAAAGATAGATATAAGGTCCGGTTATCACCAGCTAAGAGTTAGAGAGAGTGACATCCCGAAGACAACCTTCAAGATTTCGTATGGTCACTATGAGTTTGTGGTCGTCTTTTGGACTAACAAATGCTCCCACAGATTTTGTGGATTTGATGAATAGGGTGTTCAAGAAGGACATGTTTGTGATTGTGTTTATAGATGACATTCTCATATATTCTTTGAGCGAGGAGGAGTATGTCGCTCATTTGAGGATTGTGCTACAGACTCTTAAGGATCACCAGTTGTTTGCTAAAGTTAGCAAGTGTAAGTTTTGGATGAACTCAGTAGATATTTTGGGCCATGTTGTGTCAAGTGAGAGTGTACAAGTGAACTCTCAAAAGATAGAAGCTGTAAGAATTAGCCTAGACTAGTTAGTCATTCGGATATCAGGAGTTTCTTCGGTTTAGCTGGCTACTACAGAAGGTTTGTTGAGAAATTTTCATCCATTGCAGCATCATTGACTAATTTGACCTAGAAGAAAGATAAATTTCAGTGGTCGGATGCATGTGACAAGAGTTTTCAAGAGCTAAAGACTCGGCTCACTTCAGCCCCAGTATTGACCCTACTCGAGAGTACAGATGGATTTGTGGTGTATTGTGATGCATCGAGGGTTGGTGAGTTGTGTGTTGATGCAGCATGGCAAGGTCATTCTATATAACTCGAGACAGCTTAATACTCATGAGAAGAATTACCCAATGCATGACCTAGAATTGACAGTAGTGGTGTTTGCTTTGAAGATTTGGAGGCACTATTTGAATGGAGTGCATGTAGATGTGTTCACGGACGACAAGAGTCTTCAGTATGTGTTTACCCAGAAAGACCTGAATTTGTGACAAAGGAGGTGGTAAGAACTTCTCAAGGATTTTGACATGAGTATCCTTTATCATCCTGGCAAGGCCAATGTAGTGGCGGATCCCCTTAGCAGGCTATCCATGGAGAGTGTTTCTCATGTGGAAGATGGAAGAAAATAGTTGGTGAAGGATGTGCACCGGCTTGCACAATTAGGAGTTCATCTTGTTGACTCGACGGATGGTGGTGTCATAGTTTAGAATGGTTCATAATCCTCTTTGGTGACTGAGGTCAAAGCTAGGCAAGATGAGGATTCTCTTTTGGTAAAGTTTAAGGAAGCGAATTAGAATCATAAGGTAGAGGTCTTCTCCTAAGGGGGAGATGGTGTACTTTGATATCAGGGTCATTTATGTGTTTCGGATGCCGATGACTTGAGGGAGCGGATGTTGCATGAGGCTCATGGTTCCCGATATTCTTGTCACAACTCAAACATAGGCCCAAATCGAGACACGGAACCTAGAACCATAAATGACTCCAAGTTGACCCATGGCATGAACATGATAACTAAGGCTCAACATAAATAAAATGGATAACTGAGTTCTGAAATAGCAGAAGTCGAATAATAAAGCATCTGAATAATAGAATGTAAAAACACTAAATCTGAAGCTGAATACAACACAATGTCTGAAAAACCTCTAACATACTGACGAGCTGATGGGACAACACCCCAACTAGCTCACTACAAGTTTGAAACTGAAGGATGATAATAACAAAGCTAACTGAAGGCCCTCAAAGGATGAGGACTCACCAACTGGAGAACTAGACAAGCCTGGGAGACTGGCTAGCAGCGGGACTGAATCTAAACATCTGAGCCTGTATCATGAAACGATACAACATAGAGTATGCGGTCAGTACTTGGAATGTATTGAGTATACAAGGTAAGTAGAACAATTGAGTAAGTAAAACTGAAATCATGCATATCTTAAATCATTTCATCATAAGATTTTGAGAGTAAGTCTTTCATGCTAATGTTTTGAAAACATGATTAAACATAAGCTGAATTTCATAACTGAATTGAATGACCCAAAGCTGAAACTGATATTCATAAGTAAAACCAATAAACTAAATAGTGGATCAAACCTATTGAAAACATCATATCATAACTGATAAACATGCATAACTGAAATCATGAGGAACAATGGGAGACTTGTCATATGACCTACAAAATGACGATAGAGCTTACGTGATCCCAACTATTACACTCAAGTAGGCAAAACTGTCCAAAGTCTTGCCAGGGCTAAGAATGCTACCATGATATTAATATCAAGCTGAGGACCCCTTGGGGGTAGAGGAAGCTCACTGGGGAGGTCCCAATGAATCTGAATAAACCTACATTGGCGCGTAGTTCTGAGGCCCGAGGTTTACCTTAACTTATAGCCTACTCGGTGCTAGACCCTACTCCCNCCTACTCCCAAAAACATGCATATGCTCTCCATCATTTTTCAATGAAGTTGAATCATCGTATTTCGACGAAGATGATCATGAAATTACATACATAGTCTAAAATCTGAATATAAGGAGCCTTGGCCCAAAATATACCACTAGCTGAAAAATGGGAGTCTAGACTCCAAAACCATGTGGTAAGCTAATATCATAAAATAGAGCTAATTCATGAAACATACTTAGATCATGTGGGTTTCCCAAACATAAACATGCTTGAAATAGACTTGATAGTCAAATCATGGATACATGCATGGGTAAATCATAATCATACTTTCATACTAGACATCTCATCATGCTTGAAAACATAGATCATAATCTCAACTTTTCATGAAACTTGCATAGTTGGGCATCATATTTCTAAAACTTTGAAATCATAAATTGTAAGAAAAATAATTATAAAACATGCCCATGAATCTTAAAACATCATTAGAAACATCAAGAGAATTGACCCATGATTAAAACATAGAGAATTTCATAGGTTGGGTTAAAACCCCATGGAACCATACACTTTGAATTTATGAATTGAGAAGGGATTTGGGCATGAGAGTGAAGAGAAACTCTCATACATAACCCTACATACTTGGGTAAATTTGATTTCACATCCATTCTTGAATGCCCAAGAGATTTAGGGAAGAACTAAGGGAATTCTCAAGCTTGATCTCCAATGGAACACTCTAACCTTGCATGCATGGAATGGAATGGCTTAAGATAGGTTAAAAACTCTTAAAACCCTCCTAACAGAGCTTAAAACGACATAGTTTAGGACCTAGGAGCTTAGAAATTATGAAAACACCCTTACTAAAATGCAGGAAATTTGGACACTGCTAGTCCTCATGACTCATGAGGTACTGGACAACTCTTAGATTCCCAGCCGTGAAGTCCACTGGAAAATTCAAGTCCCCAACTCAACCTCTTGGTCACGACCAACTTCACGAATCGTGAAGACACTTCACGGCTCGTGGCTGCCTCCTTTGGTCACCCCTTGACCATGAGTTCTCACCAACCATCCTCCACTTCACAAGTCACTCCACGGCTCGTGGAGTCACCTCACGGGTTACTGGACGAGTCATCCTGTGACCTGGTATAGTATTTTTGTTTTCTTCACTTGAACCCTCGGGTCAGATCTTAGGGACTTTCAGGGTATTACAACTTTATATACCCAAGTGCCACCAAGATGTAACTTGACCTATAAGAAGTCTATTGGTGGAATGGTATGAAGAAGGACATAGAAGAGTTTGTGGCTAAGTGTCTGAACTGCCAACAAGTGAAAGTGCAGCATCAAAGACCTAGAGATATGTTACAGGACATCAGTATCCCCACTTGGAAGTGGGAAGAGATCAATATGGACTTATTATAGGGTTGCCTCGTATATGTCAACAGTATGATTCTATTTGGGTGGTTATGGACAGGTTGACTAAAATAACTCATTTTCTACTGGTCAAGACTACCAACTCAGCAGAAGATTATTCTAAATTGTTATTCCGGATTTAATTTAGTTTCATGGCGTTCCCTTGTCCATCTATCAGATAAAGGTACTCAATTCACTTCAAAATTTTTGAAGTCGTTTCAGAAGGGACTTGGTACTCAGGTCAAGCTTAACATTGCTTTTCACCCACAGACGGATGGTCAGGACAAGAGAAAGATTCAGACTCTTGAGGATATATTGAGAGCATGTATGGTTGACTTCAAAGGTAGTAAAAATGATCATTTATCTCTTATTGAGTTTGCTTATAACAACGGTTATGACTACAGTATTCAAATGGATCCGTTTGAGGCTCTTTATAGGTGGAGGTATAGGTTACCTATTAGTAGGTGAAGCTACATTGATAGGGCCAGATTCGGTTCATGAGGCTATGAAGAAAGTTCAACTTATTAAGGGAATGGCTGGAAACAGCTCAGAGTCGTCAAAAGTCATATGCTGATGTTAGAAAGAGAGAGCTCGAATTTTGAAGTTGATGATCGAGTGTTCTTGAAGTTATCTCCCATGAAGGGGGTAATGAGGTTCGGAAAGAAAGGGAATCTCAGTCCCCAATATGTTGGCCCGTAAAGGATTATGAAATTTGTTGTCAAGGTGGCCTATGAGTTGGAGTTGCCCGCGAAGTTAGCTTCAGTACATCCAGTTTTCCATGTATCGCTCTTAAAGAAGTGCATTGGTGATCCTGCATTGGTTGTTCCGATAGAGAGAATTGGTGTGAATGATAACCTTTTCTATGAAGAGGTTACGGTTCAAATCCTTGATCATCAGGTTCGGAAGTTGAGGAACAAAGAAGTAGCTTCAGTAAAGGTTCTGTAGAGAAATCAGCTTGTTGAGGGAGCTTCGTATATGATGGCTAAATACCCGCATCTTTTCGCTTCCGGCTCAGTTCTAGCTTGAGGTACCAGTTTCCTCCTTAGTTCTCTAATCGGTTTCAGGTCTAGTTCATGTCTCCCAGTTTCATTTATGTCAGTGCTTGTCTATGTGTGATTCATGAATTCAGTCCAGTTATGTATCTTAGTCCGGAGTCAGTCACTCCATCAGTTCTCAGCTTCAAATATTCAATATTTCGGATGGTAGTTCCTTTCCCCAGTTATTCAGTATGTTTACCCACATTCGAGGATGAATATTCCTAAGGGAGAGATATTGTAATACCCCATAAGTGCCTAAGACTAGACTCAGGATTTGAAATATGATCTATAGAAAAATGGGAAGAATTACCTAAGAACGACTCATGGTACGAGTCGTGGGGAAAAGTAAAAAGTTGTAGGATCGCTCATGGTTAGCATTTTGCTGAAGAAAGGTTGATAGCAACTATTCCAATAATGACTCGTAGGCCCTAATAATGGCTCGTGGATTGGAGTCGTCGTTTGGTTCTGGACTGACAAGATGAAAGGTACGAGTCTTGGCACGATTCATTGTGATAAACCATGGATCGTGGTAAGGACTCATTTGTTAGATCTAGGGTGACAAAGTTGGAAGGTGCAGGTCAAGGTACAACCCGTTGTGAGGAACAATGAGTCGTTACTCACACCCGTAGGAAGGAGCAGGAAATTTCTGATAACGTCCAAAATATATTCTTAAATCAAAGAATATACACGGTCGTGGTATCAGAACAAGTAACCCGACTAGTGCGGGGGTCGAATCCCACGAGGACTTTAGGGAGTGATGAATTCAAGTGTTTATTGAGAAGTTGATTTTAGCTTGCACCATATAAATTTAACATAAAACAAGGAAATGAGGGGAAATAAACTTTGTAGATAATTATACAAATTTCTTCAATGAATTCAAACTAGAAGGATCAGCTGAGTTGTAGACAATATTTGTAAAATACTAGAGGTGTGGTGTAGATGGAATACTAAGTAGATTGGGATGGACTAGGTTAACTTCATAAGTTCAATAAATGTAAATAATATCGAAAAATAGGTAGCCTCAGCTTCCCGGCCTATTGACTACCCCTAACTAGAATTTTCTCAAACTCTAGCTACAATTTAACACACCCGAATTGATTTGGATCAGCAACTTCACTATTCCTAGCTATTAGTTGTTGATTGGGAAGAAGGAAGTAATTTCAGCCATTACTAGNTAGCTTAATTTTACAACCTCACATCCATACCCACTACTAGATTCCCTTCCAATACTTAATTATTCTCTCCCGAGCAATAATTAAGCAAGTATAGATAGACTCATATCATCATCAATGGATCTTCATTAATAGATAGATTTACACTTAATTGAACATTAAGAAGTTAACTCTAGCAATATCCAATCCAATTAAAGTATCCATCATCACACACCACTAGTTAATGATTTTAGCTACTCATAGTTAATAAATTCAAAAACACAATCATCAAAAGAATCATTGAATTTAATAAGAAGTGTAGATAAATCAAAAGCCCAATTATCCTTTAACTATAACTGAAACTAAATAATACCAAAGAAGAAAAGAGAGCAAAGTATATTTTACAACTTTCAATTAAAATCCCTTTTTCTCAGCTAAAAAATGGTCTTCGGCTAAAATGGAAAGATGATGTGATGTGTACTTGGCTTATCTCTCAATCTCTCTATCTTCTCCCTCTTTTTCTCCTCTCTCTGCAATGTACTTCTTTTTCTATTTATACCCTGAAAAGTAGGGTACTTTTCCTTCATTTTTCAACAATGGACAATTTTACCCTTAATAACTTCGCTCTAGAACCGACGAAGGCACCAGCGGTTCGCTGATGAAATCTGTGAACTACCGGCTATTTGCTCTACTTCTTCAGTTATTATCAGTGAACTTTGGCGGTTCAACCGGCGTTTTGCCGATGCCAATCCATATACCGCCGAACCTCAAATGCCAATTCCAGACTTTTTTGAGTGTCATTCGGTGATTGAACCGGCGTCCCGCCACAAGTGACTCGTGAACCACCGGTGGAATTCCTCTAACTAGGCAGTGACCTTTATCTTTTTAACCAGCGTTTCGTCGATTAACACCTGTGTTTCGCCACTTCTGCTCATTTCCTCCATTTTACCCGCATTTTAGCTCTTTCCTTCAAACTTAGGCACCTGCACACAATAAAAGCAAAAAGGGCATAAAATTCACATAATCAACTCGAGAACTAAGCAAAAACTCAAACTTTAGAGTCTAATGAGTTGGTAATTACCAACTCACCAAACCCCAAAACGTGAATCATTGCTTGTCCTCAAGTAATTCAATACTTCAACTATGGAGGAAGAGGTCACATTTCTTCACAATTAAACTTTGCCGACCATCTGGACTATGACAACCCAAAAATGCTTATAATGCTTACCGAAAATAGAAGGAAATACCCCCAAAAGACCAAAACACTGAAGGTGTTTCAAGAAAGCAACAACTTTGTATCAAGTAAAGCTTTTTGAAAGGAATCATCAACCACACAAGGGCAATTCTCAACCTAATAACACAAGTAGCATCTCAAGTTGTAATCACTGAAAATTCAAAGCTTGCCTTAGAGTTTGCACTCGTTTTTCTATGCCCATATGAACTTTAAATGCTCTAGCATCCCTAAAAGGAATGGTGCCACTCACCAAATATAAGAACCCCTATTCTCTTGACTTTTTGATGATTTGAATGCATACCAGGGATCAATTGGAAGAGACACTCACACTCCCTCTCCCAAAAGATATCTTCATGCACACACCTGACCCATAGGATTGCCCTTCATTTAATTCACCCTAATGTAGAGTAGTTGCACTTAGAATCATTTAGGAATTGCAGGTTGTGATGTAGGCTTAAGGTCAGGGTAGGATGAACATTTGGATGTAGTGACTAGATCCTCCCTAATGCTTTTCATGCCATGCCTTACAACACTTTTGCTCCCTCAATCTCCTTTTTCTTTTATTTTCGGTTTGATGCCTTTCATTTCTTTAATAATCCCCCTTATAACCCCTCTTTAGCTTCTACCACTAGCCTTTTTACCTCAAGAGGGAACACCATTTCACACCAATAGTCTTTTTCTTTTTGAATTCATCTTTTTGCAGTTTAACTAAAGGTGATGTTCCCTTTTCACTATGATTCTTGTCTTCCCCTTTTGTTTTGCATACCCCCAAACTTTGGGTCTTGCCTCATTTTTCACATTTGCTTTTCTCATTCCCTTTTTCTTAGGCCTTGAGCCTTGCTTCAGCATTTGTTTTGTAATCAGCATTTAGGGAGAATAGGGTCAAAAGAGGTATTAAGAATGGTCTTGCGGCTCGTAATGTAGTTGCTAAGGAAAAGTTTTAAGGCTCAAAATTGGCTCACAAGGATTAATGAATCATAGAGGGCGTATGGTTGAAGTGGCTCGACAACTGAGGGCCTAAACTCATTTTATTGGTACAATTACATCTAGGATTTTTCCTTGAATCATATTTAGGGCAAGTTCTAGACAAGATGCAATTCACAAGATTAACAAAATCATCCTTTCCACACAAAGCATCATCCTTAAAGGGTCTACAAGAGTCATTATCCAAAACAAAATATCACATTAGGATATCAAGCAGGCAAACATCATAAGTCAAGCAGGGAATTTTACAAAGTACGACCAAGATTACTATGCTACGGTGTCAACACTTGCTCATTCTCTTCATTTTCATGCCCTTGTTTTCACATTTTTCATTCCAATCACAACAAAAACAGAAAAATTTTAGTTGATGCCTCTTAAAACAACTTCACAACAAACTTAAAGTGACATGGAATTTTCCTTAAGAATGTTGCCACTCAATCCATCATCAGGAAAAGCCAATCCGGTTCTACAACAAAATTAACTAAAATAAAAGAATGTTCCTTGGGAAACAACTGTGGTATAAAGAAAACCCTTGTAGTTTTAATTTCTACACTACTCTATTTACAATGGCGAAAAAGAAATTTGGGATCATCTCATTCAAAATTTTCAAAATACAATGCTTAAAACCGGAGACCCCAATGAGTCAATAATTACCACTCGCAAAAACATAAATCAATTATCATTCATTCAAAATAAAACACGCCCGACAAG
>JACEIK010000542.1:0-49286 GCA_018107945.1 Datura stramonium | reverse complement strand
TTCTACCCAATGTATTATGCAAAAAGAACAACGGGAGAAGAGACAAGAAACTCCCTGAACGGGTCACTCGTCTTCATCATCAACTTTGTCACCACCATCACCTCCGCTGGCATCACCAAGCCCAGCAAAATCATCGCCTAGCCCTTCAAACAAGTCATCGATTGGCCCTCGAGCTGAAGATGGAGCAGCCATTGCAGCATCTAAAGCACTCATATCAGGCATTTTGACTGATCTCCGACTTTTCCATTCCTGCACCTCAGTTCGGAGGGACATGACTGCCCCTTCTACAGCATCCACCCACTTGCACAAAGTGGCAACATTCTCGTAGAGCAACTTGAGCTCTTTCTTGATAGTTTTGGCAATTAGTGCGGGAGACTCTCGGCCAAGCATTGAAGTTGACTCTCATGTGAGTTTGTCATCTCCACAAGATGATGGAGAGCACTGGGTTGAGAAGATTGAGGAGGTGGAGAAGCTCTGGGCTGGGGAATGTCACCTGATGCTTGAACCAACAATTCGGGCTAGGGCACATTGACTTTTGGGGCGATGGGAGATTGGGCTGACCCGTGGGAGAGGGCTTCCTCTTGTATACCGAAGGCTTGCAGGCATTTCCATTTCACTGTTGGTGCTTCTGCATCTCTCTTCTTGTCAATAGTGATCACTCCTAAAGTAGAGGAAGGAGTCTCGTCCGAAAAAAGAGGCACTTCGGCTACTGCACAAAGTTGTGAGATCAACACAGCATATGGCATGGAAGTGCTGGACTACCGCACCTTCTTCTTCATTTGTTGTGCAACAATTATGCCAAAGTTTATGGGGACCCCTGACATAATGCAAGCGATCAAGATAGCTTCTTCCATGGTCACCCGCTACTCATTCCTCGATGGGATGATGCAAGAGCAAATAAAATCCAACCATAGCTTGGCCTCAAATTTCAAATCATGGAAAGAGATTTCGCCACCCATGGAGGCCCATAGGGGAATGTTAGCAGCAATAATGTCAGCCACCCACCTATATTGGTCTTTCATATTGTCCACTAGTCTTATGGATTCTGTGGAAGAGTCTATCTCGTCTTCCCAAAATAGATAATTGATGGCAGCCGGGGTGATATCCACTTCTACACCACGAATCATCACCGAAGGAAGGAAGGGAAATTCATCCACCTTGCCCCAATGTTGCATGTTATCTTGACGGGCCTAGTAGAAGGCATAAAACTCTGTGACAAGGCTAGGGTAGTATGGCGGCAAAGGGTTGGCAAATGCATGCTATTACCGGTGAGTGAACTGCTCCGTTATGTTCAGGATGTCACCCTTCAACCCAGCCAAGTCGAACCTCTTGTCTACCGTAATAGAGCGTCCTTGGCAGATGACGTAGTGCTCCTTCATGTTAGGAACACATAAAATAATAGGCTCCTTAGTTTTGGCGCATGGGGGAGCAGCCTTTGCTTTTCCTTCACTCTTGCTACAAGATGAAGCAGGGGCCTTTCCTTTGTCGGATGACCTAGAGGATAACATGATTTGTGTTTCTGCAAAAAGTATGTTAGGGAAAAGACATTGAAATAAAAATCAGTGTAAAAGAAACTAATCAAAAGAAGAACTGAGAAGCAAGTCATGATCAAACAATTCAGAAAAAGTGGTACCGACGAACAATCGGTGGTTCGCCGAAGGCAATTCGCGAACCGCCGACTAGACGCCGGTGTTTAACAGAGCACTAGGGAATACCTGGTCATTTTCGGCGGTTCAAGCGGTGTTTCACCGGTAACATTTCGTGAACCACCAACATAGCGCTGGACACTCAGTAGCCAAGACCAACTGTAGAGTGAACCGGCGCCTCGAGCGGCGTTTCACCGAATAGGACCAGCGAATGGCCGGCTTGCCTGTCCCCAATTATGACCCCCTTTCACACAAGCACCCATTAACACATTTTCACCATAATCAAAATACCAACAATTATACTCCATTCTCACACTTATTCATGACGTTTAAGCCCTTAAGATTTTATGTCACCTGGTCTATCATTGGGAAAAACGTGATGCCTAATGGAAATGGGTTACTCAGACTTCACCCTCTTCAAATCTCATCATAAAAGCACATATCCACTTCAATCACAAGCATAACACATCCAAAATTTCAACAAAGAAGGCAAGGGAAATAGTACTCCTACAGAATCATGTAAGCACATTCAAATTAAAATAGGAGCCAAAGAAATGTTATCAAATTGGAAGAATATTTGCACTCTCTTGTAGCCTAAAAAAAAGAACTAGCTCAAGATTTGCAGGAGCACCTTTAAGTGAGTATAGAGTAAATAGTAAGAGTAGAGTGATTTTGATGGTGAAATATGGATGGGTATTTATAGGTAAAAAGTGGGAATGTGATAGGTTGATGGGAAGGTGGGGAGTTTAATTTGGATGAGTTGGTGGGAAGTTGGAAGATTAAAAGTTTGGAAAATGAGAAATTGTGGGGAATTAGGAATGTTGGGTAATGGAGTGACAAAAATGGAAGGAAAAATGTTGGGAATAGGGAGGTTATGGGAATATTTGCAGTATTAGGACGGCTGGGAAAGTATTTGGGATTTTGTGGGTCAGTCTTTTTAAATTCCTCATTTTAATTCAAGACGAGCCCGACCGGCGAGGAACCGACGATTCGCCGATCCAGTTTGGCGGTTCGACACTACCTTGCATTTGAAATTATTTTTTACCCAGTGATTTGGTTCCACCCGGCAGTCCACGAATTGAGACTGTGTCTCACTGGTCATCCACCGAATCTAAGCCTCGCTTCAGGTGTTCTGCTTCGGATCAGCGATACACCGGTGACCCATGAATTGAATTCGGCGGTTCGTCAGTGTCCCGCCGATGATTTAGTTCAACACTCAGCTTTCTGCTTTGGGCTCCCTTATATTTGGTGATCCACGTTTCGGGACTAGCGGCTCGCCGGTCTCTCGCCGATGCTCCCATCATGATTTGCATCTCACTTTGCTTCTCATTTCTCAAGTCCTACACAAACAAAAACAACAAAAACATAAAATAATTCCATAAAAACTTGGGTTGCCTCCCAAGAAGCGCCTTATTTATCATCGTAGAACGACGTAGTCCTTTTTCTTTCAATTCTCCATTTCTGACGGGTCATCATCTGCTTCCATCTCGCTCAGCTTCACTCCCTTATCCTCATCATCATTTTGCAACACTTTAATTACCTTGCATTCAGGTGGAGTTTCGGTTAATGGGCATACCTTGAAGGTGACTTCCTTACCACCAACCCGAAATTTTAACTCTCCAAGCTCCACATCTACCATTACTCTCTCGGTCGCAAACAAAGGTCTTCCCAAAATAATGGGAACTTCCACATCCATGTCACAATCTAGAATAACAAAATCGGTCGAGAGAATGAACTTGTCAACTCGCACCAGCACATCTTCTAGCACCCCCACAGGTCTTTTGATTGACCTATCTACCATTAGTAGCCGCATCGATGTTGGTTTCATACTTCTGAGGCCTAATTTCTTGAAAATGAGCAGGGGCATCAGATTTATACTTGCACCGAGATCACATAGAGCCTTCTGAAACACACAAATCCCAATCGTGCATGGAATTGTAAAAGCTTCGGGGTCTTCCCTTTTTGGGGCAAGGTTGCTCATTATGACCGCACTACAATGGTGCATTTTCTCTTCATTTCCAGCATCAACCACCTTCTTCTTTTTCAACAAGTATTTCATAAACTTGGCATAACCAGGCATTTGGATCAAAGCGTCCACTAATGGTATGTTTATGGACAACTTGCTAAACATGTCCACAAACTTCTTAAATTGATCTTCCTTCTTTTTCTTGGAAAGTCGTTGTGGATATGGTGGTGGGATTCTTTTTTCAGCTCTATCATCAATCGGGGCCTTCATGCCTGCTTCTTCATCATCCACTTGAATGTGGGTCTCATAATCCTTTTTCTCTGTTTCCTTTTCTTCATTTTTCGAAATTATTGGCATTTTATCACCCTCATCTTTGTCAACCACTTTCGGGTTCTCCACCTCACTAGGCTTTCCTAGTACATCTCCAATCCTCTTACCACTTCTAGTGACAATAGCCATACATTGACCATCTTTTTTCGTATTAGGCATTGTGTCACTAGGTAATGTTCCTTTCATTCTTAGGTTCATTTAGGCTGATAGGTGATTCATTTGAGCTTCCAAATGATTGATGGATGCCGAGTGTGAACTCACTATTTGAGCGAGTTTAGACACCTCCCCTCTTAATTCTTTCACTCCACTTTCGGTCAACTCCACCTTCTTCAAAACTCTTGAGAGAGTGTCTTCGATTTTGGAGCTACCTGCATCACTTACTCCTGGCTGGTTTTGAGGATTTCCAACCTTAGGAGGTGGAATGTATGGATTTTCACTTCGATGGTAACGCTCACCTTCTTGGTTTGTCTCTCGATTGTTCCACCTTTCATTCTGTTCAGGCCATCCTTGTTGTTCACAATTTCTCCACCCTTGGTTATCATCCCTTGGGCGCCACGGGCCTTGGTTTTCTCCTTGAAAGCCAGGTCGAGGCCCTCCCATTTGGTTACCCATATATTGGCATTCTTCATCATATCTTGGTGGTGAAGGCACTCTTTCATATTGCACGGGACCTTGCATTCCCACAGCATTCACCACAGCATTCACCACCTTCGGACCTGCTCCCATCACATGCTTCGTCGTCAATTCTAATTGTGTCATAATCTTGGACAGAGTCTCATCCTGCTCATCATCCCTTTTCCGCAAGTCCGCCGCGAATGCACTTGAGTTGATCTCATGAGTGGAACACTCGCCTCCCTTGTGTGCCAAGCCCTGTTGGTTTTTCTCATTCGGTCAAGGAGAGCTTTGGGTAACCCATAAGTTGGGTCCATGATTGATCCCTCAGCTAAGTTATTAGCAACGGATTTGTTGATTGAATCCAGGGCCCTATAGAAACTTTGGAGAAGCACTCCATCCGGTAATCCATGATTTGGGCACAGAGCAACCTTCTTCTTAAACCTCAACCAAGCCTCATGCAAAGGCTCTCCTTGTTCTTATCAGAAGTTTGTAATATCATCCCTCAGTTGTAACATCTTTGAGGGAGGGAAAAACCAATCTATGAAAGCCTCGGTTAACTCTTTCCATGAAGTAATGCACCCCGGAGGAAGTTTCTCAAACCACATTGTTGCTTCTCCTATCAATGAGAAAGGGAAGAGTCTCAGCCTGATTGACTCTTGACTAATGTTTGTGATGTTAAAGGGCTGGAAAATTTCTAAGAAATTCCTCAAGTGTCGATTTGCATCTTCACTTGTCTTGCCGCCAAAAAGCCCTTTCATCTGCAATAAGTGCAACATGGTGCTAGTAACATGAAACACCGCATTCCCTAATGTCGGTGGTAGGCGAATGGCACTAGCAACTTCCGGCATCACCGGATTATCTTCGTCAAGTTCCATGTTCCCCTTCACTGAGCTATCTCCTCCTTGGGAGTGATGGCTCATGTGGTGGTTATTTCCTAACAACAAGGTAGAAAATCAAATCAAGTAGCTATGATTCACACTAATTCAATGTAACAATCAATCACAAGATCATCAAACGCCAGTCCCCAGCAATGGTGCAATTTTTGATAACATCAGAAATATATTCTTAAGTCAAAGAATATACACGTTCATGGTATCAAAACAAGTAACCTGACGAGTGTCAGGGTCGAATCCCACGAGGACAAGGGAGTGATGAATTCAAGTGTCGATTGAGAAGTTGATTTTACCTTGCACCATATAAATTTAACATAAAACAAGGAAATGGGGGAAATAAACTTTGCAGAGAATTATACAAATTTCTTCAGTGAATTCACACTAGAAGGATCAGAGTTGTCGACAATATTTGTAAAATACTAGAGGTACGGAGTAGATGGAATACTAATTAGATTGGGATGGACCAGGTTAACTTCATAAGTTCAATAAATGTAAATAATCTCGATAAATAGGTAGCCTCAGCTTCCCAGCCTATTGACTACCCCTAACTAGAATTTTCTAAAACTCTAGCTGTAATTTAACACACTCGAATTGATTTGGATCAGCAACTTCACTATTCCTCGCTATTAGTTGTTGATTAGGAAGAAGGAAGTAATTTCATCCATTACTAGCTTAATTTTACAACCTCACATCCATACCACTACTAGATTCTCTTCCAATACTTAATTATTCTCTCTTGGGCAACAATTAAGCAAGTATAGATAGACCCATATCATCATTAATGGATCTTCATTAATAGAGTCTTCATATCTATGGAAAGAGGAAGCTAGGAGAGGATTCTAAACAATTCTATTGAAAGAAATTTAATAGATTTACACTTACTTGAACATTAAGAAGTTAACTGTAGCAATACCCAATCTAATTAAGTATTCATCATCACACACCTCTAGTTAATGATTTTAGTTACTCATAGTTAAAAATTCAAAAACATAATCATCAAAAGCATCATTGAATTTAATAAGAAGAGTAGATAAATCAAAAGCACAATTATTCTTTAACTACGACTGAAACTAAATAATACCAAAGAAGAAGAGAGAGCAGAGTATCTTTTACAACTTTCAATCAAAATCCCTTTTTCTAAGCTAAAAAATGGTCTTCGGCTAAAAAGGAAAGATGATGTGATGTGTACTTGGCTTATCTCTCAATCTCTCTATCTTCTCCCTCTTTTTCTCCTCTCTCTGCAATGTACTTCTTTTTCTATTTATACTTAGTTTATACCCTGAAAAGTAGGGTACTTTTCCTTCCTTTTTTGGCAATGGACAATTTTACTTCCTTTAATAGCTTCTTGGCCTGGAAACTGGCAATTGGCAGTTCACTGATGAAATTCGTGAACTGCGCTATTTGGTCTTCGCCTCACACGCGAACTTTAGTGGTTCTCCGTTTCTGCCGATGCCAATCTAGAAACTGCCTAGACCTCAAATGCCACTTAGACTTTTCTAAGTGTCATTCTGAGTCAAAACTGCGGCCCCGCCACAAGTAATCATGAACTGACGGTGGCATTTCCGACTAGGCAAAAGGACCTTCATCTTTTAACACCGAAGTGTTGCCGGTTAACACCTACGTTTTGCCACTTCTGCTCATTTCCTCCATTTTACCTCCATTTTAGCTCTTTCCTTCAAACTTAGGCACTCGCACACAATAAAAGCAAAAAGGGCATAAAATCCATATAATCAACTCGAGAACTAAGCAAAAACTCAAAATTTAGAGTCTAATGAGTTGGTAAATTAGAAACTCATCAATTTCCCAGATGTAGTAATGGATATGTCCAATGACTCGTGGATGGATAACAGTCATTGTGCAACCTGTGGAAAACTCCAACTCGGGGATGAAGTAATGGCACACAGAAGAAACCTACGAGTTTTGGTATCAGGGTACAGTCGGGTGTGGGTCGTTACTTCGGCAGTGAACAGTTTTTCTGCGAATTTAGTAAGGGCATTTCCATAATTCTTGAGCTCCTAAGCCATAAAACTACATCATTTTAAGATTAGTTTGGAATATTTTAAGAGGGTTTATCATATTCTAATCATCCCCTCCCCATGCATGCAAGTTTAGAGAATCCCAAAGGAGATCAAGTCTAGAATTCTTCAAGTTCTTCACCAAATCTCTTGGGCTTTAAAGGAAGGGTGTAGAATCAGTTTACCCAGGTATGTAGGGTCATGAATGAGAGTTTCCCTTCACTCTCATGCCCAAATCCCATCTCAAGTTCATGAATTCAAGTGTATGACTTTGGGCGGGGGTTTTAACCCCAATTTATGAAATTCTATGTTTAATTCATGGGTCAATTCCCCTTCATGTTTCAAGTGATGTTTAAGATTCATGCGCGGGTTTTATACCTATTTTGATTTTCATGATTTAAGTTTTAGAAACTTATGCCCAATTATGCAAGCTTTCATTAAAAGTTGAGTTTATGATTTATGTTTCAAGTATGATGAAATATCTAGCATGTATGAATGTTTATAAATTACCCATGAATATATTTATGATTTTTCTGATGATGTTTATTTCATGCAAGCATGATGTTAAGATTTGGGGCGCCCACTAAGTTAAGCATGATTTCATAATTTAGCCAAGTCTAATAAGTTCGCTATTTCAAGTTTTGGAGTCAAGACTTCAAATGTTGCTTTCTTAAGTTGCGTTTTGATATATGATTATATGAGCACTATATGTTTTGGGGAGTAGTGTCTAGCACCAAGCAGGCTAGAGCTCCAAGGTTCCTCAGCCTCATAAACTATGCGCCAACTACTTTGGGGCCTCTCAAGAGAGTGTTTCTCCGGCCCAAGGGCATATCGTGATATCACACCTTACTTAATCCTTCACACTGACAAGGATTAGAATGGCCCTCCTCCACGTGGGCAAGACATGGGATCATCATACGCTCATGCATGGTTAATGGTTAAGATAAGTCTCCAATTGTTCCCCATTATTTCGCAATCCATGTGCTATAAGTTATTATATCATGTTTTCACAGTTTGATCCAAAATCAGTTTATGAGCTTTTACCTATGATTTCAGATATGGCAAGCCATATGTACTTATTTCAGTTATGTTCATTCATGTTTCCAGATTTCAGTATATAGCCTTTTACTTCCTGTAATCTTATGATGTTATGATTTAAGATATTACTTATCCTTGTTTGACTTACTTGCATACTCGCATGTTTCAAGTAATCGACCACATACTCTATGTTTTATCGTTTCATTATACAGGCTCAGACATTCAGACTCAACTGCCAGCTAGTCAGCCTCCAGAGTTCATCCTGACAGGGTAGTTGGTGAGTCCTCATCCTTGAGGACTTTCGCTTAGTTGAGTTGTTGTCATTTTCTCAGTTTCAAACTTCTAGTGAGCTAGTTAGGGGTGTTGTCTTAGCTCATCAGTATGTTAGAGGCTTATCAGATAATGAAGTTGTATATTCGACTTTGGATTTAGTAGTTTGGATATTTCCATTGGATAGATGTTTTATTATTCAGACTTTTCAGAATTTAGCTTTCCGTTTTATGTATGTTGAGCTTAGTTTTTATATTCGTGCCATGGGTCGCCTTGGAGCCATTTATGGTTCTAAAATCCGTGTCTAGATCCGGTCCTATGTTTAGGTTGTGACAAAAATGAGATCTAAAACTGCGAGGTGAACTGAGTAACACTATCCAAAATGATGGACAAGGAACCCATGAAACTGAACTAACTCCCTAATGTACAATTTAGCATAATCCTACATTGAGTCGGTAGTTTTGATCGGCAGAAAATGGGCCGCTGTTAATCAGTCCACAACAACCCAAATAGAGTCATACTGTCAACGTGTGCGAGGTAACCCTGTGATGAAATTCATATTGATCTCTTCCCACTTCCAAGTGGGGATATTGATGTCTATTAGCACTCCTCCTGGTCTTTGATGCTCTACTTTCACTTGTTGATAATTCGGACACTTATACACTAACTCCGCTATGTCCTTCTTCATGCCATTCCACCAAATGTATCTCTAGTAGGTTGGCGATACATCTTTGATGGCACCTGATGGATAGAATACCACAGGCCGTGAGCCTCATGCAATATCCATTTCAAGTCTTCAACACATCTGAACACACAAACGACCCGATAATGAAGTATACCATCTACCCCTAGAGAAGACTCCTACCTTCTAATTCCGAACCGCCTTCAACTTAACCAAAATAGGATCCTTATCTTGTCTAGCCTTGAGCTCAGTTACCAAAGAAGATTCTGAACCACCTGAACAATGACACTCACCATTTGAGTCTAATCCACGAGGCTAACTCCTAATTGTGCAAGTCGATGTACATCTTTCACCAATTCTTTCCTTCCATCTTCCACATGAGAAACAATTTCCATAGACAGTCTGCTAAGGGCATCCGCCACTATATTGGCCTTGCCTGAATGATAAAGGACATCAGGTCATAATACTTTAGTAGCTCTAACCATCTCCTTTGTCGCAAATTCGATCTCTCTAGGTGAAAACATACTATAGGCTCTTATGGTCCGTAAACACATCCACATGGACCCTATATAAATAGTGCCTCCAAATATTAAATGTGAATACTACCATTGACAATTCAAGGTCATGCGTCAGGTAATTCTTCTTATGAATCTTAAGTTGTCTAGAGGCATACGCAATGACCTTACCATGCCGAATTAACACACACAAGACTAACTCCTAGAGGACTCACAATACACAATGAATCCATCAGTACCCCGCATAGGGTCAATACTGGGGATGAAGTGAGTCGAGTCTTTAACTCCTGAAAGCTCTTCTCACAAGCATCCGACCACTAAAATTTAACTTTCTTTGTGTCAACTTAGTTAATAGTGTTACAATGGATGAAAATCCTTCAACCCAATCTCCTGTAATAGCCAAATAACCTAAGAAACTTCGATATCCGAAGGATTAACGAGTCTAGGGCAATTCTTCACCACATCTATCTTTTGAGACTCCACCTGTACTCCCTCTCTTGACACCACGTGACCCGAAATGCTATTGAGTCTAACCAAAACTCACAATTTCATAAATTTAGCAAACAACTGCGATCCTTGAAAGTTCAGGCACAATCCTCAAATGAGTGGTGGCAGTTCCTCCCTAATGAGAGTATATAAGAATGTCGTCTATGAAGACAATCATGAACATGTCCAAATATGGCTTGAACACCCTCTTCATCAAATCCATAAAAGCTGCAAGAAGATTCATTAGTCCAAAAGACATAACTACAAATTCATAATTACCATACTTTGATTCCTGAAAGTTGTTTTCGGAATGTCACTCTCCCTAACTTCTGAGCTGATGATAACACTGATCTGAGGTATATATTTAAGAAGCACTTAGCACCTTAAAGTCGGTCAAACAAGTCATCAATTCGGGGAGATGATGTTTTTCTGATTGTAACCTTGTTCTACTGCTGATAGTCAATGCACATACGAAGAGACCCATCCTTTCGAACAAAGAGAACTGGTGCACTTCACTGTGTGACTTCAGGCCTAATGAAGCCCTTATCCAAGAGATCCTTCAATTGTTCTTTCAACTCCTTTAGCTCCGCTAGAGCCATTCTGTATGGAGAAAAAGATATAGGTTGCATATCCTCGAAGAAGGTCAATATCAAAGTGAATCTCCCGCTCAGGAGGTACTCCCGGTAGATCATCCGAAAACTCGGATACTCACACATTATAGAAATTGACTGAAGAGTTGAGGTCTCGGATGTAGAATCCTAACCCGAACAAGATGGTACATGCAACCCTTGGAAATCATCTGTCTAGCCTTAAGGTAGGAAACGGTTGACCATGTGCAAAGTTGAAATACACTTCCATTCTAGGACTGGCTCATCCGAAAATCGAAACTCCACCGTATGGGTTATACAATTTACTAAGGTATAACATGCATGCAACCAATCCATATCAAAGATAACATTAAAATAATTCATGTCTAACTCTACTAGATCGGCTGAAGTGACTTTCTAGAGGACTGTGACAGGGGTAATTTATGGCAATTCGTCGAGCTATAACTGAAGCACCGACTGGAGTAGAGACTAAGAAGGGTTCTCTTGGAGAGATTTTGGGACTTACTTTTGAACTAAAAGCAACATATGCATACATAAAAGATAAAGTAGTTCTTTGATCTAACAATGCCATGAATATCGAGATGAATACTCATGACATAAAAAGTGACCACATTTGGAGAGACCTCCCCGCTCCTAACATGATGAGAGGGCATAAAACCTATTCTCGACGCCGATCACCACCCGCACTAGTGGATGCACCCCGCCGAGCCGGGCATGCCGGGTGGAGCGACTTGTCCGGTAACTAGGTCAGCGCCTCTACCATGGTCCTGTCTGGCTGTTGGACAATTCTTGAGCAAGTGGATAGGCTTCCCGCACCCAAACATGCCCCCGAACTTGCTACACCACCGGGTAGCCCAACCACACCGCCAAACTCGAATGTTGGCCCTACCGATCTTCTTTCCTAACCTCGAGGGCCTGATGTCATTCCCCTCTGATCGTGCCTAAACCTGGATGACACATTGGCTCATGATGGTGTTGGGGCTGATGATCTTGGTGGGGCTACCGACGATGTCCACCACCAGACTTTTCTACCGGGAAACCCAAAGTTGTCTATCCTGGCCCTCTTGGCCTCTCTCTCTCTCTCTCCCTCACCGCACTACCTCTATTTGTTGGGTATACAAGACTAGTCGGGAAAAGTCAATGTCCTGATGTAGCATGGTGGTCCTACAATCTTGACCAAGGAATTTGTTGCTCCATTCACAAATCTTTCTCACCTGATCCTCCGACACTCGGGCCATCTCCTACAGATATTTGACAATGGTGAACTCTAGACCATACTCCTCGGACGATAATGTCGTCTCCTGTTTCAAATTCACAAACTCGACTGCCTTGATTTCCCTCATCTCCCAGGGAAAGAATCAGTCTAAAAATGCGGTGAGGAACTCATCCCAACCAATGGGACCCACTCCAACTCCCCACCTATCCTTCCAATTATCTATACCATATATAGGCAACCCCTTCAACTCGATAGGAGGCTAAGTCACACACCTCTCCTGTCACCCCATAATTTGGATGATCTTCTAGATCTCCTCAATAAACTCATGTAGTTCCTCATCCACCCTTGACCAAAGAAACTCGTGGGTTCATCCTCGAGAAAGTCCCGGCTCTAACCGTTGTTCCATTCCCATTCTGGGGGAACATGAGCCATAGCTTGTTGATTGTGGCGGAGGGTCAAAACTTGTTCCCATATCTGAATGGTTGCCCTAAACTTAGCATGGGAAACCTGCTCACACGTGGAATCCGTTGGGGCTGAGGGGTTATCGGTGCCCATCTCCATTGCCATTCTCATGCCCATTTCCATTTCCACCATTCCTTTTTTTTCGTTAACTTGACGTGGAGGCATGATTTCTGCAAACACATAAAGCTGGAGTTAGAGGAATAGAGAGAGTTGAACTTGTAGCACGAGATAGAATCATGAAAGAAGGGAAGTTTCCTAAAATATTTTGTAGCCTCTTCATCATAAATGTGGCACGCTTCACACATTAATGCGACTTTCAAAGACCCTAGGACACTTTAAAACCTAATGCTTTGATACTAAGTTTATCACGACCCAAACATAGGTCCGAATTCAGACATGGAACCTAGAACCATAGATTGGCTATAAGTCTACCCATGGCATGAACCTGATAATCGAATTTTCAAATAGCGGAAGTCTCGAATAAAACACAACTAGCCAGTGGTAGTATCATAATGCTGAGTCTGGAAGTTGAATATACAAATCTATGAACAGTGCTCTACTAATCGATGAGATGCCGGGATTACCCCAGCTATCTCTAAGTTTGAAACAAACTGACATAACAATACTGAAAGATAGATGTCCTTAAAGGATGAGGACTCCCCCAAGGTAGGGTCTGAGCTGGAACAAGAACAGAACTAACAGCGCGTCTGAGTCTGATTACTAGGACCTGTATCTCAGAAACGATACAGCATAGGGTTTAAAGTAGTACTTGGAATATACAGTATGAAAGGTAAGTAAAACAAATGGTAAGAGTAACTAAAATCACGTACATCATAATCTATACATCACATGAGATTCTGAGAGTAAAGCTGCATGCTGATATTTGAAAACATGAATATACACAAATTGGATCTTTAATAATTGAATCAATGACGCAAAATCGAGGACTGGTGACTATACTGGTAAAAATTAATAACCTGATCATTGGGTCAAACCTACTGAAAACATCTATATCTATATAAAGGATATTTCAACCTCGATGATGTGGCATGCTTCATTGGTCAGAAAAGCTATTTATCTTTTTTTCTATTTTTTTGCATTTTTCTAAAAATTTTGGAGTTTTAATTCTATTTTTTCTTATAAGGTGCTTTCTTGAAAAATCAAAAGTCACTTTCATTAACTCCTATTCTTTATATCATACAACTTTTCCATCTTCTGCACTTTCCCAACAATTATAATATTTTTTCCCTAGTTAATTTTTTTTCTCAAAAAGCTTCTTCTAAGAAAAATACATGTATTCTCTATTTTTAATGGTACTTTTTAAATGATTACCATCAACTTCATGCCTTTTCATCTATTATTCATGATCCAAATTTTAATATTCCCAATAAACAAACAATCAAAAAAATTTCAATATATATGTCACTTATAAAAGTCGAGATTTTTCATACATTAGAGTGTCTTATGGAGAAAATGCCAAAGGTGTTTTTGAATCTTTGAAAATTTCTATCTATTTCTGAGATGACACTTCAACTCTTAAAAGCCAAATCTACTTTTTGATTTGTTAGGTTTTAAATTTTGTGAACTAATTTTTCAATCATTATAATTCTCTATTTGTTGTGCAGTTCGTGGTGTTATGATGGACTTATCATTTTACTATTTCTTGTAGAATTACCTTTAAATTTTTATCATACAAGTAATTTATTTAATTTGCATAACTTGAGGATCTCAAAATGGATTTTAGAGTTGAGGGATGACTTGAAGATGGGAAAAAAAAGATATTTGTGTAATTTTTCTCATCCAACTTTGCGTCCATACCAGAAGATATAGGGCCCAAAAAACTTCAAACAAGTCAAAAATTTTGTGATTTTATTGTTAGATACATGTATTCTTATTTTCTATGGGAGTTTTTAAATGATTTACCATCAATTTCATGCCCTTTTCATATATTACTCATGATCCAAATTTTATGTTCTTATATCCCAACAAAGAAATTAATAAAAAATCTTTCCATCGTATATGCCAGTTTATAATAGAAGTCAAGAGATTTTTCATACATGACTAGAGTGTCTTGTGTAGGAAATGGCAAAGGTGTGTTCGTGTCTTTGCAAATTTCGCCATTTCTTATATGATACTTCAACTCTTAAAGGATCAAATCTTTTTTTTTTATTTGTTAGATTTTAAATTTTGTGTACTAATTTATCAATCATTATAATTTATTTGTTAGGCAGTTCATGTTATTATGATGGGTTTCTCATGTTAATTGTTTTTTGTAGAATTACCTTTCAGTTTTGACTGTATATGAAATGGGTGCTTAGGTTCTTGCAGATTTCTTATATTTCTTAAATCACACTTCGACTCTTAAAGAAGCAAACTACTTTTCATTTGTTAGGATTTTAAATTTTGTGAACTAATTTTCAATCATTACACCTCTTCTTATGCACCATGGTATTATGATGGACTTTCATTTTTACTATTTCTTTGTAGAATTACTCTTAAATTTTGATCATATAAGTAAATTACGGATTGGTAACAACTTGAGGATCTCAAAATGGATTTTGGATTTGAGGGATGACTTGAAGATGAAAAAAAGAAGATATTTGCATAATTTTGCATCCAACTTGTGGTTCTACCATGAAGCTTCAAAGTACATGTATATAGGGCCTAAAAAAAAACTTTTAAACAAGTCGGAGATTTGTGATTTTATTGTGAGATACATATATTCTCTATTTTCAATGGGATTTTAAAATGATTTACCATCAACTTCATGTCATTTTCATCTATTACTTGTGATCCAAATTTTATGGTTTTATAAACCCAACAACAAATAAACCAAAAAAAAAATCTTTCAATCGTATATGTTAATTTATAATACAAGTCTGGAGATTTTTTACTAGAGTGTATTATGGATCAAATGAGAAAGGTGTGTTTGGGTCTTTATAAATTTCGTTCTATTTCTTATATGGCATTTCAACTCTTAAAATATCAAATCTACTTTTTGATTTGTTAGGTTTTAAATTTTGGGAACTAATTTGTCAATCATTACAATTTATTTGTTATGCAGTTCGTGGTATTAAGATGGACTTCTCATTTTACTATTTGTTTTGTAGAATTACCTTCAAGTTTTGATCATATAAGTAATTTACAGAGTGACGACAACTCGAGGATCTCAAAATGAATTTTGGGATTGAGGGATGACTTGAAGATGGAAAAAAAAGATATCTGCATAATTTTTTCATCCAACTTTGTCTCGCCAAGATTCAAATTACATGTATATAGGGACAAAAACTTTAAGCAAAGGTGGAGATTTGTGATTTTATTGTGAGCAATATTCGCCTTCACTCAAGTTACATATATATTTTGTGGGTGATTATGTTGAGCGGACGATCAAATACATGTCAATATTTTCAATCATAAAAGGGAGAACCATTCCAATCCCAGTATGATTTTCCTTGCTCCTATATTTTAGAGTCTTTTCAACATTCTTGCTAAAGAATTATTTAATACCAATAAAATAATATATTTTTTCACAAGAGAACGTGTTTCATTTGATATCTTATCAGCTATATATTCTTAAAAGTAAAATTAGAGATGTAACTTTTGATAGTTTCATTAAAAGAATCGAATGCAATTGTTAAATTATTGTTGTCTTTTTGTTTTATAATAGGATATGTCTTTTGATTTATGATGTGCGCGTGCTTGATGGACTATAATTTTTTTGGTTACTTTTTATTTGTAATATTACTCCTTATTTGAAGAAGCATGTATCCTCTTATTATTTATTATGTCATATTTGATTTTGATAGTGATTTTGAATGTTTGATTAGGAACACGAAAAGACAATGGAGAGTATTAGTCCCAAAAAAATTAGTAAATTGCTTAAAATCTAGACAAGGAAATGACCTTTTTTGCGTTCACTTTTAGCATGATAATATATATAATTCTCCTCATTTGCTTTTTGTATGTTATTCTTGTGGTTTTCAACTCTTGTATATCACAAATAATTTTAACTATGGCCATTAATTTCATTCATTATTTTTTCTTTGTGTCTCTTTTATATATTCTTAGCACTTATATGCTTAAAAATATTTGATGTAAATACTTAATAGTACTATTATGTAACCAACTTAGGGTCATCTACTCACCATTCATTTGGATTTATTTTTGCAGGAAATTTAGGAATTAATATGATATACCTACAACTATGATAATTAAGGTGATCAATAAGATTTGAACTTACTAATAGAAACGAAGGACGGAGTACAAAAAGAGGAACAAAGGCGGCTCTTATATAGGAGATGTGGGCCTTTCAAATGCTATGTTCCTTAAATTAGATGTTGACGAAATATTTCTACTTATATCATTTCTAAAAGTTGGTTTCCAAAGAAAATATTAGTTTCGTTTATCAACTTGAATAGACATAATTGAATCAAGAGTCATTTCCAAAATCCAAGTTGGAAGAACTTGTATACCAATAAAGTCTATCATAACTTTTTATTTTTCTGTTTTGTGTAAAGTATGAAATATATTAGTTGTATCTTTCCAGCTTAACCTGATAATATTAGGATAAATTATTGTACATCAGTAAATAATGTCTCATTACAACAACTATAAGCCCTTATCCCAAACATACTTAAGTTAGTTATACGAACATTCACGTGCTCATCACTTTTCATTTATGATTATAACCTATGCTGCACAGATCCTCAATAAATTCTATCACAATCGTGTTGGATCTTTCAAAAAATATATATATATATATATATTGAGGAGAAAATTATCAAGATAAAAGAATATAATTAAATTTTTTTTGGTTCGCACTATATCTTACAAATCTATACAACAAATGAAAAATTTATCCAGCCAGCTTCTTTGTGTAATAGTTAATGGTCGCCATGCCAAACATGCACTTTTTCTTTGTAATTAGTAGATAATAGGTCCTTTGCAAATTAGTTATAACTTTAGTATGTATGTATAATATTTTTATTTTGTAAAGTAACTCTACTCTTTTGCCAAGATAAAATTTAATAGCCAAGCATAATCTCTTCATTAATTAGTCTGGGTTGCATGTATGATTTGTTATGGGATATCGAAATTATCTTAACGTCCTGAGTTGATATTGAGTTGTTTCACATGACTGCTTTACATTAAATAATTTTTTTTACATTTAAACTTCCAAGATATTTCATCCTATATTTATCTAATTAAGATGTTTAAATATTTATTTTAATTGATAAACTACGCTTATTAATTATAAGTGATAGATGCTATTTTTCATGCATAAATGGTTAAGAGATACTGTAGGAACATCTAACTCACCAAAATGAATCCATAGATGCATATGTAAGGTTATGCAATCCATTAAAGTTATTATCTAATCTAATCATTCAAGGTTGCATATCTTCGAAATAGAAAGTGAAATGTAGCTGGTATTTTATTATGATTTTTTTTCGTGGTGCCATCTTTCGTAGAAAATCCCTTTTTGCTTGAAATGGTTAGAGAATTCGAAAGTTCTAGCAGCACTGTCATTTGTATTTATGTGTCATGTATTTATTTTTTTAGCCAACTTTCTCTTAATGATAATATATAGTAATATTTTTAAGATTTGGTGCATCGATGGCAATGCAAAAACAATAATATTAAAAGTAAATATTATAAGTATTACGGAGAAGATTGCTATTCATATATGTTATATCGTATATACTTTCCACCCTAATGAGAGGAAAGACAATTATGTTTATGCTTGTGGATTTGCAATTCAAGATTGTTGTATCTTTTTATTTATTTACTAAGATTATTGAGACCATCTTGATGAGGGAGAACAACGGAAAAGTGTCTATTGTGTGTGGATTTACTATAATTTGGAAGCTTTTTACTCGATATTACTTTATATAACTTTTCAAATTTTACTTAAAAAGAGATTTGATTAGTTTAGACTTTAGACATACTACGAGTAAATGGAAAATTAGTTAGCATTTTTCATATTTATTATTTTTCTATGAATTAATTTATATTAAATGATCATCTTAGTGTCTACTTTATTTAAATGATCGCGCGGAGCGCGAGAAAAATTAACTAGCAATATCATAACCTATAAACATGCATGACCGAGACTATAGGAACAATGGGAGACTCGTCAATTAACCGACACAATCACGTTAGAGCATACGTGATCCCAACTATTACACTCAAGTGGCAAAGCCGTCCAAAGCCTTGCCAGGGCTAAGGGCGCTACCATGATTTTGATATCAAGCTGAAAGCCTATTCAGGGCAGGGGAAGCTCACAAAGGAGGTCCTAAAATGTGAAATCCTAAGTTGGCAATGAAATTTTGGACCCCGAGTTTTCATGAAACCCCAAGCCTACTCGATGCTAGACATCAAGCCCTAAAACATGCAAGGTGCTCTCCATCATTTTTCAACGGGCTTAATAATGTAATTACATGCATGGTATGAAATCTGAATACAAAGAGTCCTGGCCCCAAACATACCATAAGCCGAATAATGGGAGTCTAAACTCTAAAACCATATGGTAAGTTAATTTATAGAACTAAATTGAATCATGAAAACATGTTAAATCTGAGTGCGATTACCCAAAATCTGAAGATCATGCATATTTGAAATAGACTTCACTAGTCAAAATTATAGATTGATATATGGGTAATTCGTAAACATACATACATGCTAGATACTTCATCATACTTGAAATCATTAATCATAGACTAACTTTTTCATGAACATGCATAATTAGGAATAATCTTCTAAAATTTGAAATTATGAATTTTTAATTAATTAGTATATAAAATCTGACCTTGAATCTTAAAACATGTTTTGAAATATAAAGGGGATTGACCCATAAATAAATCATAGAGAATTTCATAAATTTGGGTTAAAACCTCATAGGATCATACACTTGAATTCACACTTGAATTCATGAACTTGAGCAGAAATTTGGGCATGAGAGTTAAATGAAACTCTCATTCATGGCCCTACATACCTGAGTAAACTAATTCTTAACTTGAGTTTGAAGGCCCGAGAGATTTGGAAGAGAACTAGAGGATTCTAAGCATGATCTTCAATGGAACCCTCAACTGTATGTATATGATTAATGAATTAGAATAGGTTAAACTCCCTTAATACACTTCTTTCAAGGCTTAAACAACGTAGTTTAGGTTAGGGCTTAGAAATTATAAAGCACCTTTTTAATAATTTCGCAGGAAAATAATCACGTTAGCCCCAATGAGGACCGATGAGTCGTATCCAATCGATAACTCGTTATCCCATTCATCATCATCACTGGACATATCTTCATCTACTGATATTCCTTTTCCCATAAGCCACTTGATGAGTCATTAGGATACACGACTTTACTCGTCCCTCCATCCGATGTCAGCACTTCACCAACACATCCTTAACCACCGACAAATAAGACCACGCAGTCATTGGGAGCGACGATGACTCATCGTCCCTTCCATTGACACTGCCCGAGAACAACACTTCTCAACTAGTCACCACCTGATGATTACTTAGTGACCAGTTAGGTCACACCACGAGTCATTGGACGATTCATCTAAGGACTGATACAAAAATTTTATTCGCTTCAACTCAATGTCTCGATCTTAGGACTTTTGGGGTATTAGAAAAGGCTCTTACATATATATGTACAGTTCCTCCTGCCAAGCATTTTTCTATTATATTCTTCTTTATTTATATCTTCTATATTTTGTTAGCTAGTTACTGTACAATCCATGTCAAGTTAGGATCTGACAACACTTTGAAAAATGAGGTATCTCCACAATGTCGATGTAAAGGTAGCATTCCAACGCCTGAACAAATTTCTGTTAATTAGGATGCATTTGATTCTTGAATGGTATACCTTGGAGTTGAATGCACTTGATCATGTTATATACATGCATTTATTGACCCACGTAACATGTAGGCATGTCAGCTTGGTCGGGCGTTGATCAAACATCATGAGGTACACATGACAAGTTATTATGTACCCAGCGAGATCATAACCAGTAACTGAGACCGCCCCAGAAAAGTATAATTATGTTCAAAGATCAAGGTATGTACTTTAAAAAAAAGTTACTTATATTTCAACTTTCAGGTAGTTCAAAATGTATTTTCATAGGAAAGTATTTGCGTACCTTCACTTATGTTATTTGACATGTTACTATAAAATATGATTGTGCTTTTATGCTTTCTCATAATGCATTATAGAGTTGTGGTTTGTCAGTCTCTTTCAGGTGTCCTTTATATTTTTGGTATGATTGCTTATGTCATACATATGAATACAATTTTATATGTACCAAGTCCTTTTTATTTATATCGGCGTAGTACACACTACAAGTTCAAATGTATAGAGTAGCAAGCCACCTGCCAGGCGTCTGTTCTATACTTCAGTTCGTTAGTTGGCGAGCTCCATTCTAATTGGCTATGTCGATTCTAAGACTCTTCTTTTTGATGTATGTATTTGTACAAACATTTTGATAGGTCTGGCCCTGTCTTGGATAATATTATAGTTCTAAGACATTCATAGAGGCTTTATAGACTAAGTATGATATGTTGTTATATATGTATAAATGTTATATTAGCCACATATATTTCCATCGGTCATTATGTCAAACTATGCTGCAGGCCAATGAACCCCCTTTTTCCATATATGCATCCTTGTTTGGAAGTATCTGTTGTATATTTCATACGTTTCCAGATTATGTCCATGTGTATAGTAGGTTATACAGTTCATATAAAATTGGTCTGCCTTAGGCTAGGTTTGGGGGCATGACAACAAATTAGGATAGAAGACTAGCAGGTAATTGCTACTATCGCTCCTCAAATTAGTGATCTTTAGGCTAGGCTTGGGAGCGTGACAACAAAATTAGATAGAAGGCTAGTAGGTAGTTATACATTATCATTCCTCAAATTAGTATTCTAACTTTATCTCACAACTCATTTAATAAAATTCTATGTCCAAAAGTATCCTCAATTATGACTTAACTTCGTTAGGAAAAGCTTTTTAGAGAATATTTTTCTTCAGGTCAAAATTAAGTGTTATTTAATTTGCAAGGCATACCTTTATATTTAATATTAAGATAGAAAAATTCATTAAACATATGTTAGCTCTAGAAATCATAAGTAATGTTGCTAAACTTCTGCCCCAGGCACAGATTCATGCTGTTGAACTTATTTCAAACATTGCTTCATGTTATAAACTTGCTCCTCAGGCACAAGTTCACTGCTGAACTTATGCCCTAAGGCAAAAATTCGTGGTTGCCAAACTTCGCTCTCCACGCACAAGTTCATTCACTCAACTTCTGGTGAGACATAAACTTACATTACTAAAATTTGCCCAGGCATGTTCATGTTGCTGGAACTTCTGCTCCCTCTAAACACAAGTTTATGCTACTGGAACTTATGCTTCACGACTTCAGCCGAGACCCGATCGAGACACGGGACTTGGGACCACGACTGGCTCCCATCTAACCCATAGTACATATATAGAATATAAAAAGCCTCACTAAGCAAATATAAAACATGGACATGACATAAGCAGAATTCTGTGTATCATAAGGCTAAAAATGTAAATGCAACTCAACAATGTTGAACTATCTATACATGATAGTCCGTAAAGCCTTCATTACTATGCGTGATGATATGATGGGAAAATACCCCACTAGCTCACTAAGTTCGAAACTTAAAGTCATGGTAAAACATAAAACTGATAACGTCCCTGAGGTTCTCAGACCTAGTGCAGATTTTCCTATTTTCTTCCTTTTAGTCTTCTGGGTCTGATTCAGGGACTTTTTGGGGTGTTACATATGCCCAAGACACAAATTCATTGTTATACTCTAGAATCCCCAAGATCAGACCTAAAGGTTAAAATGGAGAAAATAGATTTTCCGTGACCGGGTCACGTAATCCAGTCATCTTGTGACCCGTCAGGCTGATCACGAGTCCTAGGAATAAAACACGATGATAGTGATGATATAAAGGAAGAATGGGTAAGTGACAAACAATGTTAGCTCAAACAAGTATAGATAGATGAGGGTTAGCGAGTAGAGCGACTACCTTTTCGAGTGGCGATTATGGGAAGGACTTCAGGAAAGTCTTCAACAGGCGATTCTGTAAGGGCGTGAATCATATAGACAAGGATTTGTCACGCCCCGCCTTGGGGGTATGATCGGCACCCTGGTGCCCTAGTAGACCCGGACACATCTCGGTGAGCCCGAGGCACAACCGGTGCTTGGCTAGCTCTATCTCTGGTATTTCTGGAAACAAAGGGCTATATAACGGTTGTAAACACAGCCTCCGCCAACTGGGCCTATAGCCACCTTTGAATGCAACAACAACTAACAAGAAACATTCTCATAACAAGGAACCTATGCGCCTATTGCTGCCACCATGTCAGTTTCAGTCATCTGAAAACTCAACAAGGAGAATACTGAATAACTATGTGACCGCAAGGTCACCACTACTATCAAAACTATGGCCCCACACGACCAACATAAACAAGAATACAACAATCAACACAATGCACGGGCTCTCACACGACCGCCTAACCGACTGGCTGTGGAGATGTAAGTATATACAATTGGCAAGCCTCTATGAGTACTGATAGAAATGACGGGACAGGTCCTGACCTACCCATACTGCACAAACAGAAGAAAAAAGAGCTACAACTCTGAATATCGTGCTCTAGATGACAGAGCTACCACTCAGCCGGCCGGAATCATGAGGACGCCCTCGCTCCGCGAGTACCTGCAGCAGCAGTAATGCAGCGCCCCAATGGGCGTCAGTACTGCTGGTACTGAGTATGCAAAGCAACCGAATACAACTGAATACAAATAACATAACTATACCTTTATATAGTAGAGATAACCTAATCCAAGAACTGACATAAACTAGATCAAACCTTTTGTACTGATAGGCAGGAGCGCGTACTGGGTAGACGCGGCGCGTACTGTCTATTAACCAGAGAAGAGCACATAAACAGCATATATAGCAAGCAAGAGCCAATACCAACCCCTATAAGCTGGATGACGCCAAGCAAGCAAACAATCTATATACCTCTACCCGTAGTCAAAACCAGCCAAAATAAGTCACTCCACTCATCTACTAACTACGAGCACCTCTGCCGGCCCTGGGTCTCCGGCTCGGGCCATAGCCTCTGATATAAATAATTGTGTCTGAGTCCGGAGGACTCCCCAGATCAGACTCGTATCTGAAACACCTGTACGCCCCTCCCAGCAAAGCATAACAAAGGCTTTCTCCCAGATAATAATGCTGATAAATCTGTACTGCTCCCTGGGCGCTAGTCGCAATAACAAGGCTTTCTATATAATATAGTGCTGATCAGCCTGATATGGGGAAAGCTTGTCCCATCTTCGTCCAAACCGGGACGGCGTCACCTCTGGAGTGACGTAAACCCACCCAGCCTCAGGGCGTATTGCCGATTACCAACCCAGGGGCGGCGATGATGCTCAATGTGCTCCTCCGACACAACCAAGTCTCAACAAACAATAAGCACATATATAGCAAGCATGTTTAACTCAAAGATACCATTCAATTTCGATTTCTTATTCTTGCTCTTTCGTGGTTATCTGATTCTTATACTGCTTTATACTGATCGTAATCTATGCTCCAATCGCATGGCTAATCTGTGTGCCAAGATACTTTCGTCTGTACATAATCAGAAAGCAAGATATAATCTGCTCGAATGGCTAATCAGCTGTGATACTATCTGGTCTATCCATTTTTACTTTACTAACTTTTACTCTGAATATCTATATCATATTATTCTCTAAAAACATGCTTGCTAATCACATACTAGGCTATACTGGAATCTGAATGCTAACTCGCCATTTGGCGTACGCTTTTCTAACTTTCTGGACGAGCACTTATTACAAATAACGCAAACCAAATTTCATCGAACTTACACACACTCAACATTCGACTCGGGAGTCGATTACGGAGTCTACTATGATATACAAGGCTAAAGCTACTAACTTGCCGAAGAAACCGGCTTTACATACCTTAACCTCGAGTTATCCGACTATCGACGAAGCTCGGCCGCACTCCAAATGCATTTCTCCCAACGCATTCACATATACGCCACTAGTACTAAATACATCACTATTCTTAAGAAAGACAACGTCACTTTCGATATATTTATAGCCTAAACTTAGCTTATCAAAAGACAGCCAAAACTTGCTATTTTTCTCGGAAGTCTAGAAGGGAGAAGTATTCACTTTAAGGCTAGGAGCACATTGACACTAATTTGGAGCAATTCCACTTACCTAGCTAGGTAGCTTGACGGTTTGTTTGGCCGAATTTCTCGCGAAACCAAATCCGTAAGAATGCTCCTGCTACTAAATACCTAGTATTCGAGGTTAATTTGGATTTGGACTACGTTTGACAACGTAATTGATCGATAATTTACAAGAACTTTCGTACCCTCTCTGTTCCTCGCGAGTTTACTGGAAATATCTGATGATTTAATGAATTAAAACCGAAGTGGGGCTTTATATACTTGTGCCTGATCAAGGCCAACGTGTCACGGAGCCAACGCGGAGGCCCCACCTCCGTGACACGCCGCCATCGCGGAGGGGCTCGCCTCCGCCTCCTTCCGCGATGGTTCGTCAGGTTTCTCGTTTGATCTTTTCCCCGGGCCTTTTTCTAGCATGTATGGCTTTCAAATACGCTTAACCAACACGCGAATTAGGCCATCTATGTGCCGGAATTTTACGAGGTGTAACAAGATTTATAAAGACTTGTTATCAAAAATGTGGTCGTGGCGCCGAGTGCATGACCCAAGGGCTGTGTGGTGGATCATGAGATAAACAGGATTACTAGTCCGAGCAACGGAAGCTATTGATGGGGATGTTTACATTTCCGCTTGATACTGAAGAAATTCAATTTATTATACTTTATAAAGAGAAAAGTTGATTTGTTGGATTACTAGTGGATTCATCCGAAAGTAACACATTCTTTGGTTTACCATGGAGAGAGTGAATCAAGTATTTTCAAGCATGTTTAAATATTGGGCAAGCCCATATTTTCAAGTATGATTTATGATTTCATGTCAATTAGCTTACCACATGGTCTTAGAGTAAAGACTCCCAATTATGTTCAGCTTGTGGTATGGTTTGAGCCAAGGCTCCTTACAAAGGATTTTAGATTATATATGTACATGATTATTCGGCCTTCGTCACTAGACGATGGTCAACTTCGTTGGAAAACCATGAAGAGCATATGCATGTTTTTGGGAGTAGTGTCTTAGCACTCAGGTCTCCTTGTCCCGTGTCTCTATCCGGGCCCATGTCCGGGTCATAACAAACTTGGTATTAGAGCAATAGGTTTTAAAGTGTCGTAGAGTGTCTGAAATTTGCATTGGCAGAGGCCAGGCGGTGGGATGCGCCACACTTATGACGAAGAGGGCGGTGGATGTTTAGGAAATATTCCTTATTTCTGATTTATGTCGTGCGGTGAAATATCTCTCTATCCTTCTAACTCGTGCTATTCGCGACAGACCAAGGTCTCTCAAGAGCCAATGGCGTGGCGAAATGGAAATGGAAATGGCCACAAGTGATATAATGGGTCGGGCGCCAATAGGCCCCACCAGCCCATGAGCACCATGCAACGGAGCCAGTTGCCCACGCTGAATTCAAGGTAGCCATTCAGATGCTAGCATAGCCTTGGCCACCAAGTCAATCAAAGGTAGAAGTAGCACATGTCCTCAAAATGGGGATGGCTGAAGAAGAAGAGTCGCATATTTCTTGAGGATGAACCTCCGAGTTCCTTGGGTCAAGGGTGGACGAGGATCCACATGAGTTTATCGATGAAATTCTAAAGATCACCCAGGTCATAAGGGTGAATAGAGAGGAGTGCACCGACTCTAGCCTCTATCAGTGGAAAGGGGTTGCACATATCTGGCTCAAGTAGTGGAAAGATAATAGACAAAGGGGAGTAGGCCCTACCGCCTGATGAGTTTCATGTCGCTTTCTAGATAGGTTCTTTCCTCGTGAGATGAGGGAGCTGGAAAGCGGCTTGAGTTTGTGAACTTCTGAAGTGAGGGAAGATGATAGTGTAGGAATATGCCCTAGAGTTCACTCGTTTGTCCAAGTACGCCCAGCAGTTAGTGGTTGACCCGCAGGGCTCGAGTGAGCAAAGTTCGTTCATGGAGTGGCCATTACTCCGAATTGTAGAACCACCATGATCCATCAGAATATGATTTTCCTCTGATAGTTTTGTATGCCCTGTAGATGGAGGTTATGACACATCTGAGGGAGCGAGACCAGGTGGTGGGCACCGATGCCAGCCCCACTAGAGATCTTCGTGCCTCTACATCTTTCCGCTATGAGTGTGCCATCTTACCTAGGCACGACCAAGGGGCACGAGCATCAGGCTTTAGGGGTCAGAGAAGCAGGCCCAGAAATTCCAGTATTCCAGTTTGCGACTGGTGTGGGTGGAGACACACGGTTAGTCTTTGGTGAGTAGCAGTGCTTGATTCGGTGTGGAAAACCCAACATATGCTCAATGATTACCAAAGCAGCCTAGACAGGCCATGATAGGGACGAGGCCTAGATTCTAGTTCAACAGCTCCACCATCACGCCCATCTCAAAGAGGGCGCATCTACTAGCACAGGTGGCGGCTGTTGCCAAAGTAGATTCTATGCCCTAGCATCCCGCCAAGAGTAGGTCTCCCGGATGTAGTCACTCGTATGTTGAAAGTTTTCCACTCTTGATGTATATGCTTTGTTAGATCCAGGGGTTACTCATTCCTTTGTGACACCCTATGGGCTAGTAGTTTCGAGTCAGTTCGGAAATCCTATAAGAACCTCTTTCAGTCTCTACTCCAGTCGGTGATTCAATATAGCTAGACGGGTGTATAGGAGATTTCCTCACATAGTTCTTTTCATAAAATCACCTTTAGTAGATTGTAGTAGAGATATCAATGACCGATTTTGATGTTATCCCTGATGGATTGCCATTTGCATGTTATGCCCTGCTAATTTTAGAACTGATAGAGTTCAGATTTCGGGTGAGAAAATCTTAGAATGGAAGAGTAGTTCATGTGCTCTATAGGTCATTTCATTTCACCTAAGGCTAGAAAGATTATCTCTAAGGGTTGCGTGTACCATCTAGTTAGGGTTAAGGATGCTACGTACGAGACCCCGACTCTCCAGCCTGTTCCAGTAGTACATGAATATCCAGAAGTGTTTCCAAATGATCTATCGGGAATCCCTCTCGAGCGGGAGATTGATTTTGGTATTGACCTTTTGCCCGATACGCAACCTATATCTATTCTCCATGCAATGACTCCACTCAGCCAAAGGAGTTGAAGGAGCAGCTTGAAAGACCTTTTAGATAAGGGGTTCATCAGACTGAGCAACTCTCATGGGTGCACCAGTTCTCTTTGTCTGAAAGAAAGATGGTTCTCTTCGTATGTGTATTGATTATCGGCAATTGAACAAGGTCACCATCAAGAATGTATATCCTCTTTCCTAGGATTGATGATTTATTTGACTACTTTCTGTGGTGCTGGGTGCTTTTCAAAGATAGATCTCATATCCGGATACCATCAACTCAGGGTTCGGGTGAGTGACATCCCGAAGACAGCTTTCAGGATGCGGTATGGTCATTATGAGTTTGTAGTTATGTCTTTTGGACTAACAAATGCTCCTACATTTTTATGGACTCCGATGAACAGGTGTTCAAGTCATACTGATGTACTGTGATCATGTTTATTAATGACATCCTAATATACTCGGAGTGAAGAGGATCGTGCCGCTCATTTGAGGGTGGTGCTAGACTCAAGGATTGCCAATTAAATGCTAAATTCAGTAAATGCGAGTTTTGCTGTAACTGCATTTCTAGGTCATGTGGTGTCGAGCGAGGGTATAAAGGTGGATCAAAAGATAGAAGTGAAGAAGATTGGCTTCCAGACCAGTGAATCCTTCGACATCAGGAGTTCCTTGGTTTAGCTGGGTACTATCGTAGATTTGTTGAGGGTTTTCATCTATTACAGCGCCATTGACCAAATTGACCTAAAAGAAAGTGAAGTTCCAATGGTTCGAAGGCTTGTGAAAGGAGCTTCTAGGAGTTAAAGACCCGACTCACCTCAAGACCGGTGTTAAGCCTACTTGAGGGTACCGATGGGTTTGTGATGTATTGTGATGCTTTGAGGATCGAACTTGGTTGTGTGTTGACGCAGCATGGTAAAGTGATAACATATGCTTCAAGCAAACAAGGTTCATGAAAAGAATTACCTAACCCATGATCTTGAATTGGCGGCGGTGGTATTTGCATTGAAGATTTTGAGACACTATTTATACGGGGTCTATGTAGATGTGTTTACGTGGACCACAAAAAGCCTATAATATGTGTTTACTCAGAAGGATCCAAATCTGCGTCAAAGAAGGTGGTTGGAGTTACTCAAGGATTATGATATGAGTGTACTTTACCACCCGAGTAAGGCCAACGTAGTAGCAAATGCACTTAGCATACTCTATGCAGAGTGTATCCCATGTAGATGGAGGAAGGAAGGAGCTGGTGAAGGATGTGCATCATCTTACGTGGTTGGGAGTTCGTTTGGTTGATTGACTAATGGTGTTGTCATAGTTCAGAACGGATCAGAAATGTTCTTGGTGACTCGATGTAAAAGCTAGACAAGACGAGGACCCTATTTTGATAAAGCAAAGGAAGTTGTTCAAACTCAAACGGTAGAGGTCTTCCAAAGGGGATGGTGTGTTGGATATCATCAGGGGTCGCTTCTTGTGTGTCCCGACGTTGATGATTTAAGAAATTGGGTGTTGCACAAGGCTCATGGTTCCAAGTGATTCCATACATCCAAAAGCACAAGATGTACCGTGACTCTACGAGAAGTCTATTGGTGGAATGACATGAAAAGATGGAAATTGTAGAATTTGTGGCTAAGTGTCCGAACTTTGAACAGGTGAAAGTGGGAGGTCAGAGACCGGGAGGTTAAAGACATTAGTATTCCTACTTGAAAGTGGGAGGAGATTAATATGGACTTACACAGTTTGCCCCGCACTCGCCGATAATATGACTTATTTGGGTGGTCGCGGATAGGTTAACCAAAGTCGCTCATTTTCTATAGGTCAAAACTATTGATTCAGCGGAGGATTATGCCAAACTATACATTCGAGAGCTAGTTTGGTTACATGGAGTGCCCTTGTCTATCATACCAGATGGTAGGTACTCAATTTACTCTCGCTTTGGAGATCGTTTCAAAAGGGACTTGGTACTCAGGTCAAGCTCAGTACATCATTTCATCCGAAAATCGATGGTCAGGTGTAGCAGACTATTCATACTTTTGAGGACATGTTGAGAGCGTGTATGATTGACTTCAAGTGGAGAGTTGGATGATTATTTGCCTCTTATTGAGTTTATGATAACAACAACTACCATTACAACATTCAGATGGCCCTTTGAGGCTCTCATGGGTGGAGATGTAGATCGCCTATTGGTTGGTTTAAAGTATGGAAGCTGCAATGATAGGACGGGTATTCAAAGGCATGAGGCCATGGGGACAGCTGGAAAATAACTCAAAGTCACCAATAGTCCTATACGGATGTGAGGAGGAGAGAACTTGAGTCTGAATTTGATGATTGGTTATTTTTGAAGGTGTCTCTCATGAAGGGAGGGATGAGGTCTGGAAAGAAAGGGATACTTAGTCCCCATTATATTAGCTCGTGACTTATTGTGAAATGGGTTAGCAAGGTAGCATATGAATTGGAGCGTTCTCAAAATTAGCTTCAGTCCGTCCAGTTTTCCATGTATCACTCCTAAAAAAGTGTTTGGGTGATCCAACTTTAGTTATTCCGGTGGATAGTGTTGGTGTGAAAGACAGCCTTAGTTATAAGGAGATTCATGAAATACTAGATCGTTAGGTTCGAAAGCTAAGGAACAAGGAAGTAGCTTCAGTTAAGATTTTGTGGAGGAATCAGCATGTTGAGGGAGCTATGTGGGAAGCCGAAGAAGATATGATGGCTAAATACCCACATCTATTCTCACTGCCTCCGCCAGTTTTGAGGTATTTCCAGATTTCTGCCTTAATACTTTATTCAATTTCATGTTCGGCCTATGTGCCCCAGCTTTCTTTCATGTCTATGAATGTATGTATGATTCATGAATTCAGTTCATATTATGTAGTTTTTAATTGAGTCAGTCATTCCATCAGTTTTCAGCTTATATGATCAGTATTTGAGTATGATGATTGCATTTCGTTTCGTATGATTTCAAAAATTCAATGACGAATGTTCTTAGGGGGAGATATTGTTATACCTAGAAGCCTAAGATCAGACCCGGGAGTTGAAACGGAGAAACAAGATTTTTTTTCACTGTGTCACAAAATGAGTCATCCTGTGACTCAGTCAGACTGACTACACGAAGTCGTAATGTGACTCATGGTGAGGAGGTGTGACTTGTTGGAAAATTTTCGTTGGGGTGACCACCGGTTTGAACACGAGTCGTGTGATCAGCCCCACGAACCATTGTCACCTGTGGTCAAGGGTAGTTGAAGGATGAAGAAATGCCGACAGTGTACCTCATGATTGGACACCATGAATTGTGGTCGGGCACACACCGTTAGGTGAGTCATGGTCACAGCTTGGTTATGACGAATATTTTCGGGGTAGTGGAGGTAATGAGAGGTGATCATGACTCGTTGGTCACCAGTGACGAATCGTTAGGTCCTCAGACCCTTTAAGGAAAACTGGCAGTACACTAATTCTTAACGATTGTAAAAGATCACGACTGCATTCCAGGTGGTAACGACTCGTCCTGTCCTCATTGGGACCGGCAAATGGGCTTTTTCCCCGCGCGTTTATTAAGGGCTTTTCCGTAATTCTATGATCCTACTAAGGCTTAAACTACGTCATTTTAAGCTATGAATAATGAGTTTTAAGAGGGGCAAATTCATACTAACTTATTCTTATTCATGCATGCAAGCTTAGGTGGCTAGAGAGGTGACCAGAGAGGTGACCAAGCTTAATTCCTTCCAAATTCTTCTCAATTTTTCCTTGGGCAATTAGAGAAGTTGTAGAATCAAATTATTTCCTAGGTATGTAAGATTATGAATTGGCAATTGTTCACACCCATGTCCAATCCTTCTCTAATTCATGAAAATCTATATGTTGATCCTATGGGTTTTAACCCAATGTACGAATTTCCAAATTTCTATATGGGTATGATCTAAGCATGTTTTATTATTGAATTATGACTCATGTGCAAGTTTTACAATGTTTTCAATTATAAATCATATTTTCAAGTTTTATAAATTATGATGCCCATCCATGAGAAGCTTCATTGAAAGTTGAGATCTATGATGTATGTTCAAGTATGATGAGATATTTATGATAAAAAAGCATGTTTTCAAGTTACCCATATCTATAATCATGTTTTCAAGTGAATCAAGTATTTTCAAGCATGTTTAAGTATTGGGTGAAGGTGTTTTGTATGATTTATGATTTCATGTTTGATTGATAATACATAATTTTGGAGTCAAGACTTAATTATGTTTAGCTTGTGGTATGGTTTGAGCCAAGGCTCCTTATGTATGATTTCAGATTATATATGTACATGATTATTCAAATTTCGTCACTAGACGATGGTCTGCTTCGTTGAAAAACGATGAAGAGCATATGCATGTTTTTGGGAGTAGTGTCTAGCACCGAATAGGCTAAGGGCCTCCTAATGAGTTCTTTTCTCATGATTTAGGGATTCCCGTCTTTAGTCAACCCTATGCCTTAACTACGAGCCAACATAGGTATAATCAAATTATTTGGGAATCTCCTTAGAGCTTTCCCCTGTCCCAAAGGGCCTTCAGTTTGAGGATTATCGAGTATCACGGTGCGTTTTTTAGCCCTGACAGCTTCTTTAGACTCGCCTACCCACTTGAGCGTGATAGTGGGGACCACGTAAGCTCTATTGTAGTAATATCGCTTATATGACGAGTCTCCTATTGTTCCTCATGATTTCAGTTATGCATGTTTATCATTCATGATATATATATATATATATATATATATGTATATTTAAAGTAGGTTTGACCCAATATTCAGCTTTACTTATGGTTTATCATATTTCTAAATTTTTTGATCATTTGATTCAGTTTATGATGTTCAATATGTTCGGCCCATGATTTCTTAAAATAGCATGCAAGCCCTACTCTCAAATCCTTATCTCGATTATGTTTCACGTTATGCATGTTTTAATGATTTTACTTACTTAAGAGGTTTTACTTACCTTGCATACTCGGCACGTTCCACGTACCGACTCCTATACTCTATGCTACCGTTTTATGATACAAGCTCCTATCTTCGATCACTCAAGCCACTAGGCAGGCCGAGTTACCATCTAGTCTTTACTTGGTGAGTCTTATCTCCCGAGGACCCTTCCTTATCATTTGTTTCTTTGCATTTTCAGTTTCAGACTTAGAGAGTTAGTTGGGGTCTTTTCCCATCAACTCAATGACGTAGACTTTTCAAAATCTAGATTGTATTCAGATTCAAACTCACGTTGTATGTTCTAATGTTATATTATGTTTAGATTTCTCATGTTTATTATGATAAATCTTCCATTTTATTGATTGAGTAGAGATGTATGAATCATGCCATGGGTCGACTTGGAGTCTCTCGGGTTCCTTGTCCTGCCCCCGATCCGGCCCATGTTCGGATCGTGACATTCATACCGCTGAACTTCGCCGCATAATTCACGTTGTTGAATTTATGCCTCAAGGAACATATTCATGTTGCTGAACTTATGTCATATTACTAAACTTAAGCCTTTGATGCATAAACTATATGAACTTATGTCCTCGGTAGACATAACTAGTGGCAATATTTATGCCTTGCAATCTTTTTTTTTGGGGGCTATCTAGGAGGGTGTGTTTGGAAAGCCATTGGTAATTAGAATTGGTGTAATTGCTAAGGTATTAACTACACCGCGCTTGGTAATTACACAACATAATAATTACATGACTGTTTTATTTGTCATAATATAATTACAAGCATATTGTTTAGTTGTACAAGTGTAATTACATAGTTAGATTAAAACTTTAAAATAAAAGTTAATTATTAAAAATTAATATTTGATAAATATGTGTCTTTTATAAAATGATATTAAGTCGTATTTAAGGTACAAGCCGTCTCTAAAAATATATTAATTAATAAATATATACTTTAAAACTAATATTATAAAACAGTTGATATATTTTTAAACAATAGTATTTTAATTTAATTAATTATAAATTTTTAAAGTATTGTCTTTATATTTTTTTATGAATAAGTAGATTTTTGACAAAATATTAATATTATAAATAAAATAAGTACATAAATTATTAATTATTTGATAGAAATAATTTATCAATGCTAACTAAATAATTAATGACATGTAGTGAACAATGTTACACAAACAAACAAACTAAAACTCAAATATAGCATAAATTTAAAATTAAGAAAAAAAGTTAACATAATATTTTTATGTCAAAATCAAACATAACTTAAAAAGAAGTTTCCACATAACTTAATTAGACATAATTCAAAAGAAAAGAAAAAACATATAATTTATAACATCATTCAACAGTGAAAATCTATTTTAATTCAAAAACTAGAATAATAATGCATTTATGTTAAATGAAGAAAATAAAAAACGAGCAATTACATGAAATTAAAAAACAATTAAAACATATTAAAAAAACACAACTTCAACTTTAAAATATTTAACTTTCAAAATAAAAAAAAACTAAAAGAAGTTAACAAAATAAAAATCATAAAATTAAAAAGTAACCTTGAAATTAAATCATGTAATTACTTGTAAGTGTCACCCTCCTCTAAAAATTTGAGAGTGTAATTACTCTTTTCCAATTAAACTCAATTTATTGCTGACTATGCAATTACATGGCCAAACAAACAGATCAAAATATATAATTACACTCATGTATATTCAAATTTAATTACCAAATGACATTCTAAATAGAATCTTAAAATTAAAAAAGACAAATATTAAAAATCACAAATTTAAAAAGCAAAAATTAAAAATCACATCAAAATAAGATATTTGTGCCAATTACAGCAGTGAATTTCAAACTTGTAAAAGGTCTTTGGGCCAACTTTTCTCTTGTTTATGTGATGTAAAATTTTTTATGAAGAACCCAATTCCCGCTCAAAGTGGACGGAAATACCGACACTCCTGACTCTTGACTCCTGAATCTAATGTCTCCCTGGCCCTGCCGCCGCTACCCAACGGTGAAATAATCCCATGGACGACGTCGATATCTTATTTGCATGTTTCAAATGCGGCGTTTCTCCTCCTCGTAATCACTCTTGCCTTTACTTATCAATTACAGTTCAATTATTCAAAACTTCTTTTTTCTCTTTTGCTTTTTTTTCCTTCTCCAGTGGCGTAAACCTTTGAAGAATGGCATTTCGATGCCAAAAATAAAATAAAAATGACTGGTATGAAATTTACCTAGTCGTCAAAAGTTTCTCTCTGTCGAAATTTTAGTGAAATTTGTTCTTTTCTAGTTTGCTGTTGCACGACTAGTCAAAGAGTTGTTTTGAATCGCCTAAGATCTGTCGTTATATTTTCTCGGACTAATACTGGTAATATCTGTATATTGCGTGTCAGAAATGTTTTACAAGGCGTGGTCTACTTATAAAACATGTGACTTAATAGCTTGTAGAAACCAATTTGAACTGCTTCAGTTCAGCACCAAAATTTGGAAAGTGTAAGGATTGGGAATCGGCTAGGGCTGGATTAAAATCAAGCAATGTTATAATGACAATAACAAAGACAATAACAAAGACAATAACAACGGTAGGTAAAGAAAACAAAAGGAGGCACAGAGTACAAAATTAGAGATTGAACTCTAATTAGTCCCAAAAATACATTCCAAGAAAATACCTGGCAATTATCACTCACAAAGAAGAGTTTCACTCAGAGTGTTTCCCAACTCAAACTCTATGGAATATAATAAACTTTCTATTACAAAGAGTACTCAAGATGAGTTTCTAACAATTTGGGGATGATTCAAATGAAGGAAGAAGAACAATATTTATCGGGAAAAGTACTGGTCCCAAGTAAAGAGAAGAATAAAAGAAAATACTTTTGTTCTTTGGCTCAAAGCTAGAACGTTTTGGCTCCAAGAATAGATGACCATCACAAGTATTTTGCATATGGCCAAAATTTAGGTCATATCTTATAGAAAGCATCAAACCTTAACTTTTTACATATGGTGCTGTTTAGTCTGGTTTCTTTCTGATCTTTAGGCCATAAAAGAAAAAAAATAGAAAAATATTTCAAAGTGTGCTATAAACTATGCTTTCACTTGCTGTTTGACCCCATTTTAAGTGAACTTTAATTTTGATATTTCTCCAGTTTGTGGTTGTTAATTGTTTCTTATACAAATTTTAGAATCAGCAATAAGAGAAAGGAAAAAGGGAAAGCAGACTGTGAAGCAAAATGATACATTGGAAAAGCTATCAACATCTTCAGAAAATTTTTCATCAAGATCAAAGGGAAAGAAGGTCCAAAATGCAACAGATGTTGAGCTCTGCCTACAGAATGTACATATTGCTTTTATTCGTTTCTGTTTTGTTTTTCCATACTTTCATGGCTCCTTTTTTTTTTCCCATTGATAATAAGCTTCACTTTCTTAATTCACATAGTTCCTTAATTTACAAGTATTAATTGTCAAGCACATCCATGCCCTATAACACAGTTGGATGAAAACTACTAACTGAAATTTGAAGATTCTTCTTGTAGATCGGTTCATCAACAGCAAAGACACAAAGTCTTAAGAAGGAACCGCAGTTCTCTCCCCTTGTATTTTATGGTTCTCCACATGGAGTTCCTCCAAAAAGACCAGCTCGTTTGTTGCGGCTGTTGAATGAAATCCGTGTAGATTTTAATGAGCAAAACAAATTAAGGTAATTGAAAGCGATTCTTTTATCACTTTTACCCACTACTAATGGTTAAGTATTTCGCTTTTTTCCTCAAGAAGTTTAATATCTTGCTTTTCTTTTTAAAAAAAAAATGTATTCTTCCCTGTGTTTAACCAGACAAGATATATGGGCCACCTTTCCAAGGCAAGATGAAGCGATAAAGTATGCAAAAGAGCAAACTGATGCTCGTGTTTTCTGTTATCAGGATCATGTGAATGGTCAAAGAAGATTCCTTGTGTCCACATATAAAGAGTTCTGGAGGAGGTAAGTTTTCTCGGCTGTATCTGCATTAAAATATGTAAGAAGATTATACCACCCCCATTGTCCTAAACTTTGTGTTTATAATTTTGATTAGGTACGAAAATATGAATCCTAAATTTCGGCACCACTATGAAGTAATCCAGGAGGTAATCATTTGTAGTTTTCCTATCAAAACAATAAACAAGTGCATAGATATGAAAATTATTATCAGGTGCTGCTACTGCTGATAAATATAACTAGGGATCACAGTAAAGAAGTGCATAGGAGGTTATCTTTTGTAGTTTTCTTGCTATAAGAATTGCATAGTAATCCAGGAGGTAATCTTTTCTAATTTATCACCAATATGGAATGGCTTAGTGAATGTTCATTCCGGAATCTTTTGAAATTTCCTTGATTTTGTCACATGATGAATTTACGTGCACTTTTATATCCAAAGATTACTTGGGATCATAGTATACTAGCTTTGTATGTGTGTGTGAGAGAGAGAGAGATGCCACCTTTATCTGATTAATAATAAAGAAAAAGAGCCGCTGCAGATGTCAAACTGTTATACCCTATTTTCAGGGATTGCCATGCCATCTCTACTTTGATCTGGAGTTCAACAAGAGAGAGAATGCAGATAAAAATGGAGATGAAATGGTTGACCTTCTGATACAGGTCATATTTGATGCAGTCAGGGAAAAGTATTGTCTTGAAGGAAACAATGATTGGGTTGTGGAGCTTGATTCCTCCAATGAAGGTAGGATGTTTAATGGATGGTTCTATCTAGTATTTCATCTTTGCAATATGTTGTTAATTTGATATGTAGGTATGGATGTTTATATTATTGTCTGTATATATGTATATTTTATTGGTGAACGACCAGCCCATTGACTGCCGCTGTTGCACAAGTACTTTTCTCACAATAGCCTAGTGCATGGTGTTGTTCGTCCACTCATTTCTTTGGTAATAAGCTAGAATGTCTGGTATGAAAGCCTTGTTAAGTGTTCAAAAATTTGAATTCAGCTCATCCTTATGCAAGTGAAATTAGGATTCCACTTGGCAATATGGCAAAGAGAACTTCTTTGACTAAAGTGGAACATTGGGGATGATGCACCTATATGTCACTATAATATTTGTCCACTTGCGTGTCCCTTACTAACTTGTTTTATTACCTGCATCATTATTTGGTGACTAATGAATACCTCTGTGATATAAAAGAGAAAATGAGAGGAAAAATACCTCTGTGAAACAAAAGAGAATATGAGAAGAACTCATCTTGATTATTCCCTCAAGATTTTGGGGTTTAAATACCTACATTTGCATGTCCTAAAAAGGAAAGGACATCAATACCTAATTACAATTTGAGTAAGTTAAGCTACCTACTATAATTATGCACATTCTAGAATATTCAGAAAGATTCTACCACTCTCTCTTAGCTAGTGCATACAAATTATATGTACCAAACTTGCTATATATTTAACTTATTCTGGGACTGGTTAGGGACCTGGTGATATGTCTGCAAGCCGATCATTTGACCGCACAAACCTCGTGACGATGTCTCCTGAGAGTATCTTCCTCTGACAGAATGATAATCAATCTCTATGTGTTTAATCCTCTCGTGAAACACTAGATTCCATGCAACGCAGACTGCAGCTTCATTATTGCACGCAAGTTCCATTTCTTTAATCTCTCCAAATTTTAACTCTTTCAATAGATGCTTAATCCAAATGAGTTCACATGTTGCCACTGCCATAGCCCAATATTCTGCTTCTGCACTAGACTTAGCAACCATATGTCGTTTCTTACTTCTTCAGACACCAAATTTCCCCCAACTAAGACATAATATCCAGAAGTGGATCGTCTGGCAGAGGGTGATCCTGCCTAATCTGCGTTTGAATATCCAACAATTTTCTCATGTCCTCGTCCTTTCCCTAGAGCAGAGTTTATATACTTTCTTCGTCCCAATTTATGTGACACATTTTCCTTTTTAATCAGTCCAAAAAAGAATGACACATTTTTATATTTTAGTAACAAGTTAACTTTAAATACCCATTTCATCCTTAATGAGATGATTTATAGCCACACAAACATTTATGACCTGTTTTAGACCACGAGTTTCAAAAGTTTTCCCACATTTCTTAAACTCTGTGCCTAGTCAAAGTACATTACATAAATTGGGACGACGGGAGTATCAAAGAAAGCAAATAACTGCTTTCCAAGGAAGGTAAGGGATTAGCTTGTCCGACTGTAGTTGCCATGGTTTGAGAACCATTACCTAACATAACAGTGGGAAGGGACCGAAAGTAAGTAATATTAGACAATAAAAATTTGTTACTAGAAATATGGTTAGAAGCGCCTGGGTCTATGACCCAAGGATGAAGGACCAAGGGTGGTGGACCGTGAGATACAAGCAACAAGATTATTTAACAATGAAGCTATTAATGCAGATATCTGCTTATTCGCCTAATACCGAGGAAGTGATTGCATTCTACCTTAGATAAAGAAAATAGATGATTGGTTGGATTACAAGTGGATTCAGTTTGAAGAACATGAGCATTCTTTGGTTTACCATCATACCATGTAGAGAATAAAACGCATTACAGGTATGGCCCAATTTGTTATAATGACTACACCTTGACCTAGGTTTCCTAAGAGCGGCTTTCATGTTGATTTCCAGTCTAAAATGCACCCAGTCGTAGTAATCAAGCAAATAAGTCATCCACAGCAGGAACAACGGTGAGCTAGCCAAAATTTGATTTTGTACACAGTCAAAACCTGATGGAATTCCAACAAGTGTAACACTATAAACATCTTCTCATGTTGCTCCAATTGTTTTTCAACACTTGGAATTGCAGGCATCAACTCATTTAATTCTTCCGCAACTGCCTTAACCTGTCCAAGATAAGTAGACCTATCTGAATCTTGCTTTTGAAGGTTAGTCAACCGAAAAATCACATTATAAAAGCGGGAGATATCATTTGTGTATAGCCCATGAGCCTTTTACCCAAACTAAGAAGCAAGTTTGGAACGGTTGGAACAATTTCATCTACTTTGAATCAATAGATTTCCATAAAAGACTACACAATAGAGCATCAATCCTTTCCCGTTTGCCCCTATCTTTTTCCTTAATATCCATATCCTGTTTAACCAAGTTAGTAATATCCTTAGTCTGTTTAACTAAGTGATCCTGAACACCTTATCCCTTGCTCAATAACTAAATAGAGAAAGACCAAGATAAGTAGTTTGTACCACCTATCAGAGCTTCTATGGTAATACCATGGTTTTGGTTGCTGGAGACCATAGGGCCAGTGCTAAAAATATCTGATCTGAGATACATATGATGGGTCAAAGCAAAAATTAGAGCAAATACCAAATATATGGTAGTGTGGATGTTACCAGATTAAATTGTGGCCTGAGACAGAAAAAAAGTCGCCGGAATCTGAAAAAAATAGGGCAACTGCCTGAAAAATCAGATCTGATTGCTGGAAAGTGGTTGGAATTAGGTGAAAATTGTATTGGTAGGCTCAGAAAAAGTAGGTGATCCTAGCTGGAAAAACAGAAAGTGGCCGGAACTGTGCTCACGCTCTGGCATGTGGGCAGAACTCGCCAAATTCTGCCCTGATCTGATCGCCGTGTGGGGTGTCAGATGGTGGCGGAGCTGATTGGCTGGGTTTTGTTCGCGCCGGAGTTCCGATTCTCATTGCCCGCAACACCCATGAAAACGAGATTCTCTTTAAACGGCTGTGAGTTTGCCAGAAAATTTCTTTTGAGTTTGAAATTTTCATTTCCTATAAGTTGTTGGCCTTAACCAAAGCTCTAATACCATGTGAAATAGAAGAGAAAAAATGAGGAACTCAGCTTGATTATTCCCTCAAACTATTGGGGTTTAAATAACTACATTTACATGTCCTAAAAAGGAAAGGAAATCAATACCTAATTACAGTAAAAGTAAATTAAGCTACCTACTATAATTACACATATTCTAGAATATTTACCAAGATTCGAACAGCTTCTGAAATGGGATTTTAGATGTCATATTGAAGAATAACTCTCTTCAGCACACCTTACTCTTGTGAAATTTGGGAACTCTTTCCTTGCTTATTTCCCAACTTGATTTTCCTATGTGATATTCACAGGAAAATGTTCTCTTTCTGTGGAACACCTTTTCATTAGATATCATGCTGATTTTCTAGGATCTTCCTGTTGATGCACAAACATATTAACAAAGCAGAATCTGCATTTAAAACAGGAAGCCGTTTTAGGCAAATATGATTATTTTGTAGATGATGTTTCTTTTGGTGGATCGAGTGGGACACACAATTTGAACTGCAGTAAATAGTAGTATATGGGAGAACTATCACAGGATCTGATGCAGAATACTTCTTTGCTATATCAATAAGATTGTACTACGACTTTTCTTCGTTATTATAATCAATATTAATGTAAAGTTTTGCTGGCAGAAAAATTTTCTCGTCATTTAATAATCCGATTTCCAAAAGCTGCTTTCAAGGACAACTTGCATGCAGGTGCATTTGTTACCGAGGTATCATACTCATCGATTCATCCTGCTTAGGTCTTGTTTAATTTCAATTATCAATTTGTGCAGGTTATGTTTTAGGCGTTCGACTTGTATCTCACTATGTTTTGATTAATTCTTATGTCTAACAATATGTGCATTGTTCATATATTTTTTGGAAGAATACCACTACAAATGATTGGTCATTATCTTTTTTCTTATTCTCTTCTTGAATGTAAAATCAGTTATCAGTTTTGTGCCCTATTGTCAGATATGTTCAAGGATCAGTAGCATAAGTGAATCTGACGGAAGATTTAGAAAGCTTTTTGTCTCAAAGGATTCAAGCTCAATTGATATTCCATTTCAACTGTTTGTGGATAAAGCTGTCTACTCTAGAAATCGCTGCTTTCGCCTAGCCTTGTCATCTAAAGCAGGGAAGAGTTCTGTGCTTCTGCCAAGTGGACGTTTTAAATGTAAGGACATGGTATGCAACTTTTTACTCTGATGGTGTTAATTACTAGGTTGATTATGTTAGTTGGTGACAATTTGTCTTCTGCGTGAATGATTTAATAGTCAATTAACTAGGTGATTGTGGTAACTTGTACTGTTATATCAATCTCAGTTTTAGCTATTAGAAAGGTTTGTGGTAATAACTGATGATGATAAAAGATCTATAGCATTTAAACTTAAATGCATCTAAAATTAAACCACATAACTACTAGGATCTTATTAACATGTTATTTAGTATTTTGCTTCATGTACATATCATCGCTCCACTTGCTTACTGCTTAGAAGCATTCTACTAACTTTTTTCTAAAGGTAATTTATCAAAAGTCACGGATCTCATTAAAAGCCATGTCACTGAAACCCTCTGAACAAGCTGATTTTTAAACTTTAATGGAAATATATAATTGATAACAGTTTCCATCTTACTGTCTCTTTCTGGAGCTTTAGTTGCTAAACATTTTCCGGTAAAATTGTCAAAATAAACAAGTGTGACACCCCAAAACCTTGGTGGGACAGACTGGTACCCGATGCCTTAACCTTGACCGAGCGTACCAACATTACATGCATTAATAAACGTGACATGTACATAGTTGCTGAAATGAAACTTTTCATAAACATTTCATGTTTCATAAAATGTGAAGTTTATAATTACAAAATTATAGCCATATAAGCCATGCAGACCACAATAGAAATGACAAAAGGAACATGACATAATTTATTGTGTCTAGGGAGTTTATATGACTTAATGAATAAAAGAAATGCAGTGACAAGGCTCTGACCATACCCAAAAGAATATGCAAGTTTGTATTATCAACAAAATGCCCCCGTTAATAAGTGGCACTCACCAAAAGAGGAGGATGCGGGATGTGCCTAACGAGGATTCACACCGCTTTGAATATCTGTACATGCATCTACAATAATGATACATCACCCCGATAAAAAAGATGTGAGTGCATAATGAAGAGTACTCATGTGATTCAAAGTTCCATCATATGGAATAGGACAAGATAGTTCAATTAAAAGCATGGAGAAATACTATGCAAGTCTCAAACAACTACATTTGAATAAAAATCAATACCAAATTTGAGCTTTAAATGAATATATCATTTTAATGGAAGATCCTAATCATTGACATATATTAGCCACCATGTGTACCTCGTGGTGCTTCGACCTAAGCCCGAAATGGATTGGACATCTCACCATGATGATGCGTGGATATTGACAATTTGGTAGCATTAGTAAACCCAACCAAAGTGGCTATCTAATCGTCCAAACCAATGGAAATGACCATAGTCCTACACCGGAACGTGTAGCTTTGGGTATTTTGCCCTTTTTTAACAACTACCTTCTTAGTCATCTATGGATACTTCCAAAATATTTTTATTTCATTTTGGCGCCTTTGCCAATTTTGGCGTCACTAGCACCTTCTGCTTGTGGACTTCTTCCTTTAGCTGGAGCAAGGTGGGATCTTTGTACAAGCACACTTCCCTCTTCAGAGTCTAGAAGACGAACTCCCAAGCGTGAGAGTCTATGCACGTCCTTAGCCAACTCTTTCTTTCCTTTTTCTATGTGGGCTGTATTGCCCATAGACCGCCTACTAAGAGCATCAGCAACCACATTTGCTTTACTCGGATGGTAGAGAATGCTCATATTGTAGTCTTTAAGCAATTCGAGCCATCTCCTTTGTTTGAGATTCAGCTCCCTTTGGCTGAAAACATACTGAAGATTCTTGTGATTTGTGAATACATCAATACGCGCACCATAAAGATAATAACGCCAAATCTTTAATGAAAATACTTCCGCTGCCAATTCAAGGTCATGAGTCGGGTATTCTTCTCGTGGACCTAGAGCTGTCTGGAAGCATAAGCTATAAACTTACCGTTCTGCATCAATTTACACAACCAATGCCCACTCTAGACGTGTCACAATACACAACAAAACCCTCTGTACCCTCTGGTAGGGTCAACACTTGGAGCAGTAGTCAAGCGCGTTCTCAATTCCTGGAAGCTTTTCTCACAAGCTTCTAATGTTGAAACTTAACCTTCTTTTAAGTCAACTTAGTTAGCAGGGCAGCAATAGACGAAAATCCTTCTACAAACATTCTGTAATAGCCAGCTAGACCTAAGAAACTTCTAATGCCTGTCGGGATAGTGTGTCTGGGCCAACTCTTTACAACCTCAATCTTCTGGGAATCAACTGAATACCCTTGCTGGTAGACTATGTGGCCTAGGAATGCCACCGACTTCAACCAAAATTCGCACTTAGAAAACTTGGTGCACAACTCACGGTCCTTAAGAGTCTGAAGAAATATTCTGAGATCACTAGCATGATCCTCTTCACTTCTGGAGTAGAGCAGGATGTCATCGATGACATATCCAGATATTACTTAAACACTCTGTTCATGAGGTCCATAAATGCTTCAGGAGCATTAGTCAAACCAAAGGACATGACAAGAAACTCGAAATGACCGTAAGGGGTTCTAAAAATTGTCTTTGGAATGTCATTTTCTCTAACTTTCGACTGATGATAGCTTGATCTGAGGTCTATCTTGGAGAAAGTGGCGCCTTGAAGTTGGTCGAACAAGTCATCAGTTCTAGGAAGGGGATACTTATTCTTGATGGTGACTTTGTTCAACTGGCTATAAGTACCATCTTTCTTATGCATGAAGAGGATTGGAGCACCCCAAGGTGAAACACTCGGGCGAATGAAACCTTTATCAAGAAGATCTTTTAACTGCTCTTTCAACTCTTTTAACTCGGCTGGAGCCATTCAATATGGTGGAATTCTGTCAGGAGGGATTCCGATAGGATCATCTAGAAAGACCTCTGGGAACTCATCTACGACATGAACTGACTAAAGGGTTGGTGTCCCAGCATTAGAGTCTCTAACTCTGACTAAGTGATAGATACACTCCTTAGAAATTAACTTCTAGCTTTAAGATATGAAATAAAATGACCCTTAGGCATAACAGGACTACCTTCCCAAACTAAGACTGGCTCATTGGGAAACTGGAATGTAACCACTTTGGTTCTATAATTAAGGGTAGTAACAAGATGATAACCAATCCATCCTCATAATGACATCAAAGTCGACCATCTCTAACTCACCTAGGTCGGTCGTTGTGAGCCTATGATCCATCGTAATCGTACAACCCCTATAGACTCGTTTGACAATGATTAACTCGCCAACTGGAGTTGATACAGAGAATGGCTCACATAATCATTCAAGTTTTAGCCCAAACTTCTTAGCAACATAAGGGGTCACATAAGACAACGTGGATCCAGGATCCATTAGTACATAAATGTCGTAAATAAGGCACCTCCCTTTGTGTATGACGTGTCAGTTCATCTATCACTAAGGCAAATAAAAGCGGGCTAAGAGCTGATCCCTGGTGCAACCCCATCATGAGTGAGAAATGTTCTGGATCTCCACTCACTGTCCTTACCCAGGTCTTGGGTACTCCTTTGGCGTCCAAACATCTCCATAGAATCCCCCCAAGGACTTTTTCATAAGCTTTTTTTGAGTCAATGTACACCATATGTAAGTCCCTTTTCCTCTCCCTATATTGTTCCACCAACCTCTTCGCGAGAAGAATAACTTATGTAGTCGACCATCCCGTCATAAATCCAAATTGGTTCTCGGTAATCAACACATCCCTCCGCATCCTAATCTCCACCACCCTCTCCCAAATCTTCATAGCGTGGCTTAGCAGCTTGATTCCCCTATAATTGTTACAATTTGAATATCACCTTTGTTCTTGTACAATGGGATCATTATATTCCACCTCCATTCTTCGGGCATTTGAGACGTCCTAAAAATGAAGTTAAACAACTTAGTTAGCCACCCCAGATCCACCTCGCCCATGCTCTTCTGAAATTCCATCGGGATCTCGTCTGGCTCGGTCGCCTCCCCTTTCTCATCTTACGAACTGCCTCCATAACCTCCTCAGACCTTATACCTCCACAAAACCCAAAGTCTCGACGACTCTCTGAGTGTTATAAATCTCCCGACACAATATTCCTGTCCTTTTTTTTGTTCAAGAGTCTATGGAAGTAAATTTTCCATCTTTGTCTAATGTGTGCCTCTTCCATCAATACTTTTCCATCTTCGTCTTTGATGCACCTCGCTTGGTCCAGTTCTCGGGCCTTCCTCTCTCTTCCCTTGGCGAGCCTGTACAACTTCTTTTCCCCGCCTTTGTCCCGTATTCTTCATATAAGCATTCAACAGTTGTCGTCTTAGCCGCTGTAACTGCCAATTTCGCCTCCATCCTCGCCACTTTATACTTCTCCCTATTTCCTCTCTTCTCCTCCTTGTCTTTTCTCTCCATCCACTCAACGTAGGCTACCTTCTTGGCTTCCATTTTTCTTTGGACTGCTCCATTCCACCACCAATCCCTCGGTGTCCCCTAATGTTACACCTAGAGACCCTCAATACCTCTCTAGCTACTTCCTTGATGCAATTTGCCGTCCTATCCCTTATACTGCCTGCATCCCTAATTCCCCATTACTCCCCCAAGCCCCCATCGCCGCCATCAACTTCTCCTCCATCTCCTGAGCTTTGGCCATAGTCAAACCACAACATTTGATCCTCGGTAGCTCGTGCAAAGGTCTCCTTTTCCTCTTCCTTCTTATCTCTAAATCCATACCAAGAGCTTGTGTCGAATTGTCAAATACTCACTCGGGATAACCTTGCAGTTCTTACTGTCATGCCCCAAAATCATGGTGGGGCGGACCGGAACTCGGTGCCTTAACTTGCCCGAGTGGACCAACTCTATGAAAATAAGATATCATAAACACCACCATATGAGAAGAGTATATATGAACTGAGCAATATTTGAAAGAGGCTTCCTTAATACACCACAGAAGATATGAAATCCCAAACATGAGTTTAACAAAGTAGCTCCCAAGGATGATCCATTATACACAATAAAACAAAGACATGATCACAGGTCTATGAAGCCTCTAGAGATCCTATCAATAGCAAAAAGGTCGGGGCAGGACCCTGACATAACCAAAACACTTATATACATGCTAGGATTCTCTAAAAAAAACCTTGCCTGATGAGAAAGAGGCTCACCAAAAGTAACAATGCTGGAGGCAGTGTTCAGGGAAACGTGAAGCAGAGAAAAGCAATAAGGCCCTGCTTCGCGAAGTGTAGCGTAATTTTAAAGAAGAAAGACCAAAATAAATAGAGACAATATATATTAGCAAAGGTTCAAATTAAAAGCTAAAAAGTTGATATCACAAAATACAATAAGACAAACAAAATCAAAGTTATTAATGGTTCAACAACTATTTCTTGTTCGTCTAAAGCTCTACTTCTACAAGATTGTCAAAAATATTTCTCCCTTATCATTATATTGCTCATCATCTTCTTAACTCCATCATCATCTTCCTCAACTTCATCAACTAGGCGTGTAGCTACTTCTTTTCCCCTCCTATGTAAGCTTGAAGTACTCCCTCTTAAACCATAATGGTTCTCCTCAACTCTACTTGCCTCTGTAGCAAGACCCCAAGTGAAATCAGAATCTCCCTCAAAAATTGCTTCATCTTCGGCATTCTCAACTCTAGTTAGCCATTCATTGGCATCATGAATATTGTCCAAGTGAATTGGGTCAATTTCATTATGAACATTGAATGGCGCTTAATGTCCTATTATATTTTATGAACATCAATTCATTGAGGCGCTTTAAGATTAGTCTATTCCTCTTCTTTGTATGAATCTGCAAATAAATATTGGCAAGTAATTAGTACGAGTTTAGAAGATTGAGATATAATTTAGTTATCTCAATATACTAAATCTTTCCTCTAATTTCTTACATGTTCAAACATGCTCTAGTTTCTCTCGCACCAAATGAGCTACAAGTTAGACTTAAAATTTTGATGACGAACTTTTGTAACTCTGGAGTTTCTGAACCATAAAGCGTCTACCATTCAACTATTAAAGCAGAACAACAATTCAAAAATTAACAAATATAAATAAATAGCTTAAAAGTTAAAGTTATAACGTAACATAGAAGCTCATGTTCACCTGGTGACTTCTTCTTCTTTGTCTAATAGCTGTTGGTATACCAAGAAGTCCATCAACACTCCTATAAGCACTAATTTGATCCGTATTTGAATCTTGCACATCTTTATCAACTACCAACTTACCAATGCATTCATGGAATCCCAACCACAATTCCCCATCTAGTAAATCCATATCATTGTTATCATAAAAGAGTGATGGGTTCAAAATATTACCAGCTGCATGCAAAGATGGATGGAGTTGATGCTTCCACCTTCTATCAATGATCTCAAAGACCTTTGCATATTTATGCTCGTCAGAAAATACTTTTCGAATAGCCTCCTTAGCCTTATCCATCGCTTCATCATGGTATCCCATTGATGGTTTTTGCTCACCATCTAACGAAGAACTTTAATCAAGGGACCAGCAATTTTAAGAGCATGAACAACATTATTCCAAAAGGTATAAGAAAGCATTATGTGCAACTTCTTTTCCCACCATTTCTTTTGCAAATTTACTGTTGTTCCATTCTTTCGAAATGAACAAGCTTCTCAAATTGGCCTTTTGTGTGTGCATACTATGCAAGGTCAAGAAAGCAGTAGCAAATCTAGTCTTGCCAGGTTTCACCCAGTTTCTTTGTTTAGTGAATCTCCTCATCAAATTCAACAACAAAAGCCTTTGAACAATGTAAGAATATACCCTTAACTGCCTTAGTGAAAACACCTGTGAAGGGTCTTTCTTTGAAAATGTCCCCGAATATCAAATTCACACAATGAGCTGCACATAGAGTCCAATATATGTAGGGGAACACTCCCTTCAACATATCATCCGCTTTAACATTTTCAACCGCATTATCTGTAACAACTTGAAGAACATTTTGTGCTCCAATCTTCTCTGTTATGTTTTGAAACAAGGAGAACATTTTGAGGGCATCAGTAGACGAGTCGCTCGCATCAACGGATTCAAGAAATGAGCTTCCTTTTGGAGAGTTAACTAACACAATGATCATTTTTTCGGTTCTTGCCGTCCACATATCCATCATATTGGAACATCCGAACTTGTCCATTCTACCCGATGATCCTCCACAGGTTTTGTTCCTCCTCCACTTCTTTAGTTAGATAGGTGACACTAACTTCACGATAAGCGGGAGGTTTCATTCCTGGACCACATTGGCCTACGACCTCAATAAAGACTCCAAAAGTGTCAGTATAATTGATACAATTGAAGGGTAGCCCTGCATCGTACAACCACTGTGAAAAGATCGCAACTGTACGGTCCCTCAAAAGTCCCTCAGCAGTATCATGCA
>JACEIK010000541.1:316093-327267 GCA_018107945.1 Datura stramonium | reverse complement strand
ATATATATTCATAGATCACAAATCTTTAGTATATGCCGGCAATGAATAATTAAGTCGATAAAAGAAAGATGGACTGAATATTAAAAGATTATAATGTTGATATCATATTTTATTAGTGAAGCTAAGATAATAACAAACTCTTTTATCGCAAATCTATGGAACAATTAAAGTATTTACAAAGACGCAAGATAGAGATGAGTAAAGAAATTATGTTAGTTAGTCAGCATAAGGACTTGGTAGGTACAATTAAGTATCAAATAGATTGTCCTTAAGGATACGATTGAAGTATTATTTAATTAGAGGTAAAAGAGCATCAGTCTAATGATCTAGAGATAGTAATAATTAAAAGAAGCAGTTTCGTAACGGAATAAGCTTAGTTTGAGGTATAATGAAGATAAGGTGCTTGGCTATTGAGTTTAATTATGTAAATCAGATACAAGGAGATGTCAGATAGGAATACTAATAAGAACTCAATGTTTACGATATTTAGTCTACCCAAGAGTGATAGAAGTATAGCAGGACCTTATGGAAGTTTAGTAGCGAAATAAACTAAAAATAGACGCCACACAAATTATGCCCCAATGCCTGAATTGTCAGAAGAAAGAACTCAAAGGATTAAAGTCAAAATACAAGAATTGTAATGTCACACCCCAAAACTGGAGTAGGGTGTAACTGACACTCAATTCGTGATTGATCGAGAAGCCGACTATATAGTGTTTGTAAATGTAACACTAAGGCCTACCAAGCTACCTATCACAACCAACCCAGATAAATACTGGACCATAGGTTCTAAAAAATAACGAATAATCAAAGTGGAAAGCAGACAAGCTAACAATAAAGATAAACAGAGCAACGAAAAACCGACACGACTATATAACCAAAACAACTAAACAAACTAGTCCACATCATTCTCTACAGAGTAAACAAACTGAAATGTGCGGGACAAGGAGGCCTAACCCTGCTATAGACAAAACTCAAAATACTCAAAACTAGGACATGACTCCAGGAAGAGAGGAGCATACCACTATTCCGCTGAAGTCTGGCTCCTACTGTGTTTGACAATCTGAGTCTCGGCCTGTACCTCCAGCACGGTTGCAGGAGCGGTTCCCAGACAAAGGGATATCAATACGAATAAAATGTACCAGTATGTATGGCTAAAAACTATAAATATATAAGATAATAATGACAACTAAGCCATAAATAAGGAATATGAACAACTGAAAATTCTAAAAATTGAAACCTGATAATAGCTCAATATTGAAGTGTAAATGCAACCAATTAATGCACAGTAAAAACTATAACTAAAATGTTAGCGGCCAGCCGATCATAAAATTCATATAAAATTTGTCCAGTTGGTGTACCACATCGGGGTAAAAATAGAAGTGCCTCCAGCCGGTGTACCACACTGGGGTAAAATAGAAATACCTCCAACCGGTGTATCACACCGGGATAACATTAATAAATCTTAATCACAGTCATAAATGGAGCTGATATGGATTATACTGGGTCAATTTAACACGTATAACATAGAAATGAAGAATACTAAATCTGTGGCCTGCCTATGCCTCCTTCGTAACGCACAACTGTAGCACATATAACATATAAAGCTAGAAAATAGCACTTAAATTCATATATTTAAGACTTGTATAAATCATAAGGAACTGTGGATGACCTAAGAGTTTCAACAAGATTTATAGATCGTGTTCAAAGAGACATTATAGCTTGGAGACTCGCTAGCTTGTCGTTCGACTTAAGGAAAAGGGATTATGAAATTTTTCCTTGGCCTAGAATATTTCATAACGTACAAATAAAATAAATGACAACCATAAAAAGACAATTCTAGTTCAATAAGCTCATTTACCCTTAATAGCATGCGACATTATTACTTAGCTTAAAATCGTTTACACGTCGTCATCTTGGCTCTTTCACCAATTTTACTTAGAAACCAGACCTGTAAACACATTTAACATCACATATACATAAACATATATTAAAGGACCAGGTCATGGTGCCCACAATAATGGGACCTCATACTTGATTTATAACTACAACTCAATTAAAAGTAACATGTATTTTGTCTCACATTTACTTGTTCCAAACATGTTTAACGATTCAAACTCAATGTCATGCACTTTCGGCCCTTTTGGCAGAATTATACTTCCTTCAATATGAATGTGATGACACGAGAATATTTTTCCTTTCGACAGTATATATTCGTGCTTGAACAACGAGGATAGGACGCTTTAACATACCTTGTTTCGATGAGCTTTCTTTAGTCGCTTCTTTACTTCAACAACCAACACTTATCCCTCTAATTAATTGAGTTTATAACCAAATAAAAATGCTATTTCAAGCTGATATATCCATCCAAAATATCACACTAACAATAGCCACAACAACACACAAGGCAATATTAACAACATTTAGTCATTTTCTTTACTTGTTTTCATTAGCTTTTGAGCGAGAAAAATAAGAGGAATAATTACCTAAATTCTGTTATATTCCTTACCCTCAATATAAAGTATATTTTCAGCCAAAGAAACTGCCGAAAATACTTTAAAAAATGAGCAAAAACTCAGCTCAAAATAGTCCAATCGTCAGCTCACTTAGCTGTCAAATTCCAGCCCTTTTACTTGCAATTTGAGGGGTTTAAAGAGGGTGAAATTCTTACCTTTCCTCTTGTATTTAGTTCCTACTTCAAGGTGGATATAGAATCAGTAGAATCAGCTCTTAAAAATTAGCAACTTCTGCCAAAACAACTACCAAAAAGAGCTTCGTAAACACACCTAACACACTTGAAAACCAACTTCTTAACTTGTCTTGTATTTGGTTGAGTTGTGCTTGAGGTTTCTCCTTATTTTCCCTTAGTTGTTTGCTGTAAATTTGAGAAAATTATAGAGGGTAAGCAAGCACTTCAAATCTGTAAAAGTTGAAAATAATCTCATAATACAAACTTAAAATATAAAGGGGTTTGGGCGGTGCTGTTTTTAGGGCGGTGGCCCCGTCACTACTAGACAGTGCCACCGTAAAATATCTATAAATTTTTACTTAAAAATCCAATTGATAAATGGTTTAATGTTCTAAAAACTAGACTCAAATACCTTTAATTTTATAGGTTCTAGGACTCCTAACGCATTATAGATTGGGAGATATGATTATTTAAATTTGACTCTTACTTATGAACTTCTCATACTTTTCGCTTTTTCATTTGTAGAAGTTTTCCTCCTCATCTACGATCAATATACAGCCTGTACTTCCCTTAACATTGCATACAAGCATCAAATAATCACCAAAAAATTTTTAGGATGTAACATCCTCCACCCCCCTAGAAACATTCATCATCGAATGAGAATTAACTTCACTTATCATGCTTCAAAATACATACTTAGAAACTTAGGTATCAAATACATACCTCAAATATCACATAGACATCATAAACAGGTGAGGATACTTCTTCTTTATTTCTTCCTCCACCTCCCTAGTGACTTCCTCAATGTTATTACTTCTCCACAATACTTTAACTTGGATGACTTCTTTGGTACGAAGTTTTCTAACTTGCCGACCAAGAATAGAAACTGGGACCTCAGTGTATGTCATCTCCTCATAAATCCAGAAATTATCAACATGCATAACATGGATTGGGTCTCTTATACACTTCTGTAACATCGACACATAAAATACTGGATGGACTGCTGCTAGCTCTGGAGGCAACTCCAACTCATAGGCTACTTTGCCTATCCTGCGGGTAACTCTGTAAGCCCTAACATATCTAGGACTCAACTTTCTCTTTCAGCTAAATCACATGACGCCTTTCATAGGAGACACTTTTAGGAGACTTAATCATCAACAACAAACTCAAGCGCTCAATGGCATACATCCGCATAAGACATCTACCTGCTCTGGGCCGTCTGAAGTCAATCTCTAATAAGTGTCACCTTGTCAATAGCCTAATGTAGTAAGTCTGGTCCCAATAACTCTGCCTTACTGAGTTTGAACTAGCCCATTGGCGACATGCACTTTCGCCTATATAAAGCTTCATATGGGGCCATCTGAATACTCGTCTGGTAGCTGTTATTATAGGCGAACTCAATCAAGGAATCATGATTATCCTAGCTTTCGCCAAAATCTAAAACAAAAGCATGCAACATGTTTTCAAGCATCTGAATGGTGCATTCATCCTGTCCATCTATTTGAGGATGAAATGCGGTACTAAGGCTTACCTGAGTGCCCAGGCCTTTCTGGAAAGACTTTCAAAAGTTTGTTGTGAACTAAGCACCTCTTTTAGAAATAATGGATAAGAGGACACCATGTAGGCGAACTATCTCTCGTATATAAAGCCTAGCATACTCCTCTACAACATATGTAGTCCTGATTGGTAAGAAGTGAGCAGATTTAGTCAATCTATCAACTATTACCTAGATAGAATCATGCTTCCTGCTCATCCGATGCAATCCTATAATAAAATCCATATTAATCACCAACCATTTCCAAGATAGAATTTCTATATCCTACATTAGACCTCCAGGCATCTGGTGCTCAACCTTCACCTGATGGAAATTTGGACACCGAGTCATAAGAACTCCGATGTCCTTTTTTATGCCGTTCCACCAATATAGTTTCCTCAAGTCACGATATATCTTCGTGGAACATGGGTGTACTGAATATCGAGAGTAATAAGCTTCATTCATAATTTGTTCCCATATCTCACCCATATTAGGCCATTTAGACAGCCCTGGTATCTAAGAACTCCATCGGGTCCGCAATCAAATAGGTTCTAATTCTGCTGTAGTATACTGTCTCTCAGTAAGCCTAACTCTAAATCATCATATTATCGTTGCTTAACTTCCGCTATCAAGGATGATTCTGCTATGTTTTGGACAACAACATCCCCATCTCCGACATCCAGTAACTGAATCTGTAAGTTAGTCAGCTACCGTAGAGTCTTCGCTATTTCAATCCTGTCAACTTGAATATGACTCAAGCTACTCATAGACTTGTGACTTAGCGCATCAGCTACAACATTTTCCTTGCCCGGATGATACAAGATACTCATATAATAATCTTTTAGTAGCTCTAACCATTTTCTTTGCCTTAAATTCAACTCTTTCTGCTGAAACAAGTGCTGAAGGCTCTTATGATCTGTGAAGATATCAATATGTTCCCCGTATAAGTAGTGGCACCAAATGTTCAATTCAAATACCACAACAGCTAACTCAAGATCGTGGGTGGAATAATTTTGCTCGTGCTTCCTCAACTATCTAGAGGCATAAGCAATAACCTTGTTGTGTTGCATCAGAACACAACCTATACTAACTTTAAAAGCATCACCTTATGAACTCTGTTTAATAAATANAGGCATAAGCAATAACCTTGTTGTGTTGCATCAGAACACAACCTATACTAACTTTAAAAGCATCACAATACACCACATAACCCTCGACACCCTCTGGAAGAGTCAGGATATGTGCTGAAGTCATCCTATCCTTCAACTCCTGAAAACTCAGCTCACATGCCTCTATCGATTGAAACTTAGCTGCTTTTTGAGTCATCTTTTTCAATGGCGTAGTGATAGTAGAGAAACCTTCCACAAATGGGTGATAATAACCTGCTAACCCCAGAAAGATACGAACCTCTGTAGGATTCAAGGGTCTAGGCCAGTTCTTCACAGCTTTTATTTTCTGGCCATCCACCCATATAGCTTCAGTTGTAATCACATGGCCAAGAAAATCTACAGATGTCAGCCAAAACTCACATTTAGAAAATTTAGCGTATAACTTGTGCTCTTGGGAGTCTGCAATACTGCTTTCAAATAATCTGCATGCTCGGTCTCTGATCGCGAGCAAATCATCAATGAAGACGATCACAAATACATCAAGAAAGGGCCTAAACACCCGATTCATTAGGTCTATAAAGGCTTCTGAGGCATTAGTAAGCCCAAATGACATCATCAAGAATTCGCAATGGCCGTATCGAGTCCTAAAAAAAGTCTTAGGGATATCAACTTCCCTAACTCGAAGTTGATGGTATCTAGACTCAAATCAATCGTCAAAAAATATTTGGCACCCTGTAACTGATCAAACAAATCATTAATCCTGGGAAGCGGATACTTATTCTTAATGGTCACCTCATTCAGCTACCTATAATAAATGCACATTCTTAACAAACCATTTTTTCTTTCACACAAATAACATCGGTTCACCCCACGACGACACACTAGGCTAGATAAAACCCTTCTCGAATAAATCATTCAACTGCTCCTTTAATTCTTTTAGTTCTACTGGGGCCATTCTATACTGAAGTATGGATATCTCTTAGTTCCTGGAAGTAAATCAATAACAAAATCTATCTCCCTTTCAGGAGGAATTCCAGGCAAATCCTTTGGAAAGACCTCAGGGAGCTCATTTACAACAGAAATTGACTAGAGAGTTGCAGGCTCACGTTCCAAATTTCTTACCTAAACCATGTGAGAAATACAACCTTTGGATATCAACTTTTGAGCCTTAAGGTATGAAATAAACTTACCTTTAGGCGTAGCGGCATTACCTTGTCATTCCCGAACTGGATCCTGAGAAGATGGAATCTAACAACCTTGGCTCTACAATCAACATTAGCATAACATTCCCCCAACTAATCGATACACATAATGACATCAAAACCAATCATTTCAAGCTCAACTAGATCAGCTATGATTGATCTATCACATAGCAATACTACACAGTTCGGGTAAACTCGTCTAGCTAACAAAGATTCACCAATTGGCATAGAAACAACAAATGGTATAGATAATAACTCAAGGACTGTCTCATTAAACTGACTCACTACCAACGGTGTAACATAAGAGAGTATTAAACCAGAATCAAGCAAGGCATATACTACACGATAATAAAGAATCAGAGTAACTGTAAAAATATCAGGTGAAGCCTCCTGGTCCTGCCGACCGCCCAAAGCATAAAATTAGTTTTAGGTTGCCCCCGAACTAGAAGCCTATCTCCCTCTGCCTCTGGCACGGCCTGCTGCCAACTGAGGATCAGGTTTGGGAGGTTGAACTGAGCATGAATAAAGCAACCTCTAATCACGCCTGATCTATCTCGACCTCGTCTAAACAATCCCTCATAAAGTGCTCTGGATGCCTACAATGATAACATACATTTTGCCCCTGACGGTACTGACGTGAATGGGATCTCCAACATTAAGGACAAAGCGGCAATGGTGGTCTTCTCCATCCCACCTACTCTTGTCATAGAGAGCTAGACGGAGCTGGGCCCTTAGTCTCTTCTTTGTCCTGGAAATTGAGGTGGGCCACTCCCTATAAGCCTAACTGACTGCTTGGATGACTGAGCCCCTGGGTCACTCTGCGGCCCTCTATAAAGACTCATGATCCTAGCTTTCTTCCTTTGCTCGTACTATCTTCGAGTATCCCATAATTGATGAACCAAATCCTCCATCCTCTGGGTGAAATCCTAAATTTGTGCAATGTCCATGTGCTCCTGAATAGATACCCCCAAACAATATCAATCTATATAAAGCCCTAGCCCTAACACGAACCGATGAATTGTATCCTCTATCATCTGAACCATGTGTGGAGAATACCTAGAAAGAGAATTAAACTAAATAAAATACTCGTGCACACTCATACTACCCTACTCTAGGTGCAAAAACTTCTCAGCTCGAGCCTGTCGAAGCTCTTGAGGCAGATAGTGGTGCATAAAGGCCTCGGAGAACTTTTCCCACTCAATTGGCGGTGCATTGACTCCTCTAGATTGAGCCCAAGCCTCATACTGAAATATAGCCATATTACGTAGTCTGAAGGCCGCTAACTCTACTTCAACACTCTATATGTCTGATCAATAAAGTCTTGAGGATCCTCATTCGGGTCTGATCGAGTGAATATGAGAGGGCTCAAACTCAAGAACTCGCGGGCCCCGAAACTCTTAATTTCCTGGACTTTGTGTCTCTATCGCCTCCAATTACTGCTCCTGACCTGCGGCTATAGAGCCATCAGCTGAACAACTCCCTTAAGACCCTGTCCTTTCGAAAAAAACCGGAGGTACCACAAGCACTGGAGGGTCTGCCACTCTACCACTCTTAGGTACTGCTGGTGTGGGAGGAGCTGGAGGTCTATCTGCCACTGCTCTAAATGGGACTGGATAAACTGTAATACCTGGGGCAGGAGACTCACTCTAAGCCTCTAACCTGTCTCCCTGATCCACTGGAGGGCGACTAGTACCCTCTCCTATGACTGTTCCAATCAACCTCGTAGTCATCTTTCTCGTCATAGGCATACTCTTAAATAATAACATGATTTAGATATCGGAATACTTAAGAACTCTCTTTAAAGCATGAACTATAAGTAAAAGAAGTGAAATATTTTCTAGATGTCCTCTAGCTTCCTGATTATAAGTATGATGCGCAACATACCCATAAATATGACTTTACTAGACACGGATTTGTGGACTCCCTAGGACACGACTTCGCTATGATACTAAGTCTGTCACGCCTTAAAACTAGGGTAGGGCGCAATTGGTACTTAATTCGTGATTGATCGAGAAACCGGCTATATAGCCTCTGTAAATGTAACACTAAGGCCAACCAAGCCACCTATCACAACCAACAAAAATAAATACTAGACCATAAGGTCTCGACAATAACGAATAAGCGACTTGGAAAGCCAACAAGGCTACAATAAAGATAAATAGAGCAGTGGAAAGCTGACACGACTACATAATCAAAACAACTATACAAACTAGTCCACATCAGCCTCTACAAAGTAAACAAACTGAAATGGCGGGACAGGGCCCCGACCTACCCCCGCTATACATAAAACTCAAAATACTCAAAACTAGGACATAACTCCTTGAAGAGAGGAGCATACCACTATTTTGCTAAAGTCTGTCTCCTATTGCGTCTGATGATTTGAGCCTCGACCTGTACCTACAACACGATTGCAGGAGGGGTCCCTGGATGAAGGGACGTCAATATGAATAAAATGTACTGATATGTAAGGCTGAAAACTGTAAACATATAAGATAACAATGATAACTAAACCAAAAATAAGGAACAGTAACAATCCAAAATCCTAGAAACTGAAACCTGACAATAGTTCAATATTGAAGTGTAAATTCTATCAAGTAATGCACCATAATGTCACGCCCCACCTTGGGGGGCACGATTGGATCCTAATGCCACACTGTAATATGGGCTAACCTAGTTGGGCACAGGAACCTCTGGTGCCTATCAATGACTTAAGCTCAAGAAAATAAACTGCTATATATCGGCTGTAAATACAGCCTTGGGCCGATAAGGCCACGCAACACCTATAAAAGAAAATAACTAACCAGCCAATATACATCAATAGGGATCCTATGCGGGCCGACAAGACCACCAGGTTGTCTAGTTATAACGGAAAGAAAAATAAGCAGCTATACTAGGCCCCACATGGCCAACAAATAAAATAAGACATACACGAGACCCACACAACCAACCCATAAAATAAGACATACACGGGCCCCACATGGCCAACCACAACTAACTAACTAAATACTGCAGTCTTTAAGCCTCTAAGGATATAAATAATGGTCGGGACAAGGTCCCGGCCTACACAAATGCTATATAAATGAAAGACTGTAATCTCTACAACCTGGAAACTCCGAATGAAAGGAGCTGGCCAGACTGCTAACACTGAACAACTGCTAATGGAGATCCTAAACTCTGTCTGTCTAACCTGCAAGCAAGTATGTAGCGCCCCATAGTTGGGCATCAATACAATATGTGCTGAATATGTAAGGCAATAATAAAAGCTGAGCATAAACTGTTAAAGACTGAAACTAAGTAGAAACAAGGGGCAGAAGTTAACCTGGAAGCTTGTTTATTCATAACCTGCATCTAGTAAAATACTACACGTATATGAGTTAAGATTGTACAAACATATATTCATAAGCTAATAGCTAGCAGACAAGAAATACAAACAAGAACCTAACCCGAGCCCCATAAGCCTGGAAGGTACAACCAACACAGAATAACCCACTCGGGTCCCCCATAAGAATTGGCGAGCACACTTCAATCTATATACCCCTAACAAGGTTCTTATGACTCTACTGGTGCTATAGCCAACTTACCGGTCCCTTTGGTCTGCAATTGAGCCCACTCGGCTCCTAATCTGTAGCTGTGTCTAAGTCCAGTGGACTTCTGATAACTGCACCCTAGGCACCAGGCTCGACAAGGGTCAGTGATGCCGATACGACATTAAAAAATGATAGTCCAGCCATGGAATGACTATAATATGGCCCTTGGGCCTCTACATAGTCCCTTGAAACAACATCTGGCTCCTTGGAGCGATCTATATAGCCTCGTAAGCAACGACACAAGTAGTAACCCTGAGGCTGGTAATTGGAAGTGTAATACCCCGAGAATTCAAAAGTCGGACTCGGGAGTTGAAATGGGGAAAGACTGAAAATCTGGGTTGCAGGAACAGGACGAGTCATTGGAAGACTCATGAGGAGAGCCCACGAGTCATCAGGTGACTCATGGGGAGGCCTGGGAGAATGGGAATAAGATAAGCAAAAAGGAGTCCCCAAGGGCTTGGGAATGAAACGTGGTCATACACCATGAGTCATTAGGCCCTTCATAGGGAGGGACTAAGAAAATTTGAAAAGGCAAGGAAGTGGACTTAACGGATGGAGACCACGACTCATCATGTCTGGCAACGAGTCATGGTATGAGTTGTTGGGTGGGATTTTGATAAATTGGTTTTAAGGAGGCAGTATACTTGACGAGTGGTGGCCACGACTCGTGGCCACCGGTAACAGGTCATTATGTCATCCTTTAGGACCCCAGTGATCAGTTAAGGCAGTATACCTGACGGGCAAGATGACGGATCGTGGGGACTGGTAACGAGTCGTCAGGTCCCCCGTTGGGACCCCTGGCGGTTATTTTCCTACGAATTAGTAAGGGCTTTTATGTAAAATTCTAAGATCCTAAGGCCTAAACTACGACTTTTTTTGGTTATGAATAGGGAAATTTAAAGGGGTTAAGTTCATTTTTCTCTTCATTCATGCATGCAAGAATAGTGAGAGGTAATCAAAGGAGATTCTAGGCTCTTCTCTTCAATTCTTAAAATTTCATTCTTGGGTAATCAAGAAAAATTAAGAATCAGATAATCCCAAGTATGTAAGGCT